>JAQJVK010000065.1:1730810-1888580 GCA_035578135.1 Flexamia atlantica | reverse complement strand
AACACCATTTGGGGCTTTGTCGGTGGGGCGTTGGATATGGTCACATTTTTTATGTACAGGCACTTTATGCAGGAATATAATTCCCCCGTCGTAGCAGACCTGCGTACTAAGAGCGAATTTCTAAAAACTTTTGCTTTATGGAAGTACATTTGATATGTTCAAAGAAGTAGATACATTAGATTTTACAACAAGAAAAATAAATGGGAAAGCAAAACTATATAATTCATGGGTGATAGTGAATGTTTAATTTTAATCGTGAGCGAAGCCACGGGTTCTTCTAGTATATATATATAAATAGAGTTGTGTGTTGGTATATTTAGTGCTTTATCCGTGCTTTTATACGGCTAACAGTTACCACTTATACTTTATTTACACATCAAGTACTGAGGTATAACATTAATGCCCCCGTTGCAGCAGACCTGCATACTCATCGAATTCAAAATGCAAAACAACATATTTCAATCAAACATAGCAAGATTTGACATGTATTTGTAAGTTCCATAAGAATAACGTGGGGAATGAGTATGCAGGTTTGCTGCTATGGGTATATTAAAACTGGGGGGGGTTTAGTTCAATTTTCAATAGATCTGAACTAGAAGAAGCCATTTACCAAGCTTTATCGAGATATGTTGAGAAATAAGCGAGTTATAGAATTTTACTTATTTCCCATAAGGATAACATTGGAACAACGTACTGTTTACCACTTTCAATATCTCGGTAACCAATGGACATAGAGCAGTATATCAAAACACTAAATTGGTTGTTTTTTTTTAGCTGAATTCAGTGATGCTAACAACAATTGGATTACTTTTATTATCCTGTGTAAAAAACTCAACAAACCCATTTTTGGAGGTTCACCACCTTTACCCCCCTTTCCGGTAGTCCGATCGGGCTGGTATGCGAACTCGTCCGAATAATTACTACTTTACACGTCCATGCCAAATTTCAGAAAGATCGGACCACTTTTGCGCGACATCATGATTAAAGACACGTAGATATGTAAATATAGATATGTATGAAAATGAACGAATGGTGTTTTTTTTTGCATCTGGGGGCACCAAATCGAAAAGTTATCATGGTATCGGGCTTAGGTCTTACCATGAGTACTACGGTAACAGCTTCTTCCCTATAGGGGAAATTGGCTAAAAACATGTTTACAACTTATTATACAAAAATTTTAAAATGGGGGACCTGCAGACTCCCGCACCAGTAGTAGTATCACAAAAAAATATGCCATTACTGCAGGTTTAAGGTGTATGTTGTGATGGAAATGAAAGAAAACTGAAAGTAAAAATTCAGAAGAACATGCGACGCCAGACACCATACTTCTTATATTATGATGATTAGGATAGCGTTTGTAGGTTACTTAATTAAAATGAAACAAGGAACAGTAAAGTAATTCATTCTATTTTAGCAAATTCTCAATGAAAACCAAAACCAACATTCTGCCAATGCCAAATTATTCATACGTTATTGTTTAGCTGATAGTTATTGAAAAATCTCCTCTCTATGGTTGGGCTCGTACTGTTTTGATGGGTTAACTGATTCCCAAGATCTTATGAATGTTTTTAAACTGTATTGGTGTTGCTATGTTGGAGTAGAAAAATGTTGCGATTTTTTTAGTTTGATTCATTTTGGTATCTTTGACTCATTTTGTAGTATATAGATCTGTCTTTGTGCGTGGCATAGATTTGGCAATTTGAGCATATCTTTTAACAAAACCAAATTTTTGAAAACGGATTTTAGCATTGTGATTAGAATACAAGTCTAGTCTATAATGATGTGCCACACCACCATCTCTATATTTGAAAAAAATATTTATATAGAATAATATGGTGGATCCAAAATGGCAACCAAAAATGAATACCCTGTCAAAATTAAGAACCAATCACCAAAAAATAATTGACGGCGGTCCAAAGTCAATACCTCGACAAAACATTGATAAAAATGCAGTTGAGTGACATTTTCCAAAAATTTTCACATTGTGGGAAAAGCCACAATTTTTAAACTTGATTATAATCAGGTTTCCATGGTCTGATTTTGGTAAACTTTAGATATATTAAAATATACATTTTATTTAGAAGAATTTAATCAAAAAACGTCTTCTTTCAGTTTTTTAAGGTCATCGAGTAGATTGACTGGACCAATATTGTATAAGTGATTAATTTATTCAAATAAAAATTCAATGTTCTTATAAGCGTAAGATTTTAAATTAAAAAATCATAATCTTGATTTTTATATTGAAAATTTTGTATGATTTGAAATGAGATATTCAACCTAGTTCTACCAGGTTTGTGGCAGATCGCACCAAGGTCACACAGGTGTTAACGTTTACAATGTGACGTTCGGCACTCCGCTCTGACCTATATAACACAACTTTAACATGTACCAGTCTTTCCTAAAACCGTCATTTCACATACAAAATGAAAAATACATTCATGGTCATTTCATGGCTACATTTTCATTATTTTAAGATCAAATGAAACAAGTTGCAAAAATTACAATATTCGATCTAATGAATCTAAAATTCATCCTAAAAACCTTAAAGTTAAATTATGTTTTTATAATAATATTTGGTCCACCACCTTGAACACAAATAGCACTGTTATATTTATCATACCCAAAAACACAAAGTGTTGAAGGGTCGCCAAGCCCTAAAAATATGTGATATCAAAGTGCATACCAAGTCAATTTAATTTCCTGTAGTTCAACAATGTTCATTTGAATACATAATTAAATTTGTTTGAATACTATTGTTCTGAATACAGATTATAATTCTTCTACATGTACTTGGCCAGCAGCTTAACAGACGCTAAATTAGTTGAAATGTTTGTATTTTCCAAAGTGAACTACATAGAAGACTTTTAACATAAATATATAAATTCATAAGCTGCTGGCCAAGTACATGTAGAAGAATTATAATCTGTATTCAGAACAATAGTATTCAAACAAATTTAATTATGTATTCAAATGAACATTGTTGAACTACAGGAAATTAAATTGACTTGGTATGCACTTTGATATCACATATTTTTAGGGCTTGGCGACCCTTCGTGTTTTTGGGTATGATACCACTGTTTTTTTAATTGGATGAACGAAGTGAGTCCTTATGATTGACAAAAATTCACTCGGAAAAAAATGTGTGTCGCTCGCATAACTCGTGAAAGATTTGAAATATTCTGACCAAATTTGGCAGGCAAGCCCATTTTTAAGAAATCTAGGTCAAGTTCGTCAGCTGGCACTATCACCTTAACAATATTTGTATGGGAGCCCTTTGAAATCGGTGAAAAATTTTATCTTATAGACCGGAAGTAAATATTGAAAATCTGATTAAACCAGTGGATTCCTCGCAAAATTTTACATACGACAAGATTTTGATCCATCTTTATATCACTTCCTATTATGTCACAAATAATTTTTAAAAAATTGGTATTTTGGCCCTTAAAGGGCCAAAATGTACTTTTACGTTTTACAATGCAGATTTCAAAGCTAATCGCCTGTTTTAGGTTGGAAACCGAAAATTTTGATTTATATAATCGAAATACATTGATTTTAAATATTTAAATAGATTTGCAAAATGAGGCCTTATGGATAAGAAAAATGCACTCGGAAAAAGTGTCTGTCACTTGCATTGCTCGAAGGACTAATTTAGATATATTGACCAAATTTGGCAGGGAGGCTCATTTTTTTAAACTCTAAGTCAAGTTCTTTTACCTGGCAACCTAGCCTTAACCATATTTGTATGGGAGCCCTTTGAAATCGGTGAAAAATTATATCTCCGAAACCGAAAGTGATTTTGGAAATCTGATTAAACCAGTGGATTCCTCGCAAAATTTTACATACGACAAGATTTTGATCCACCTTTATATCACTTCCTATTACGTCACAAATAATTTTCAAAATATATGTATTTTGGCCCTTAAAGGGCCAAAATGTACTTTTTCATAAAAAAAAAATACGGATTTCAATGCTAATCAGCTGATTTAGCTGTAAAAACCCACAACTCTGCCTTAAATAACCGAAATACATTGATTTTAAATCTATAATTGGATGAACGAAGTGAGTCCTTATGATTGACAAAAATTCACTCGGAAAAAAATGTGTGTCGCTCGCATAACTCGTGAAAGATTTGAAATATTCTGACCAAATTTGGCAGGCAAGCCCATTTTTAAGAAATCTAGGTCAAGTTCGTCAGCTGGCACTATCACCTTAACAATATTTGTATGGGAGCCCTTTGAAATCGGTGAAAAATTTTATCTTATAGACCGGAAGTAAATATTGAAAATCTGATTAAACCAGTGGATTCCTCGCAAAATTTTACATACGACAAGATTTTGATCCACCTTTATATCACTTCCTATTACGTCACAAATAATTTTCAAAAAATTGTGTATTGTGGTCTTCTCCTATTTTCAACATTTGCGTTAGTATCAGGGCGTTAGAATAACATAGAATCACTGCATGGTTTTCTCCGTGTTTCTACAGCTATCAAACCGCGGTTGAAAGTGTTCGCCGAAGGTATCAGGGAGCTAGAGTGTCGTAGAAGTTTCCACGATAAGCGTGGATATCCTCATATCTATATTATTACTGTACATTAATACGCAAGCGGTTTTGTTTTTACGATCCAACCTCTATGACGGCTGGACGGATTTTAACGTTTGAAGTGTTAAGTTAAAGGGAATTTTACGTACATTTTTCAATAAGTATCAGAATTTCTTAAAAAGGGTGTCTCTGAAGTAGAGTAAAGGGCTGAAGTTTCGGAACGGTGGCGCTATTCATCGACATTTGAGCAATCTCCATTCACGTTGTTTAACCTAACATATGGCTAAGCTCTGAAATAGTTTTACAGGCAGACCACAGATTGCAGCACTTATATAATTATTTTTTGAAAAAAGCAGTTTTATAGTTTTTACAGCTGCTTTGGGTTTCAACAAAAATATTATTATTTATATATGTTAATTTTATGTTATGATATGTTTTTAAAGGGCTTAAACATTGCAGTTCCCAGGTTTACAATGTAGTTTACGATATCTCAATACATTTCAGGACAGTGTTTTGAAGCTTTATTAAAATATATATTTCAGAATAAAAAAAAATGGAAAATGAAGGTGTTTTAAAAAAAAATCGTTAACCGGAAACTCCTGCGGAAAATCAAATGAACTTAGAGTTTCAATGGTTCAACCATAATTTCGTTATTGAATTTAGCACTTTGATTAAATTATAAAGTATAAAAGTTTAAGGATGTTTATACTTTATTCTTTTACTACATGGTTTTTACTCGATTTCGAGCTACACGTTATCTAGTAACTTTTATTATGTTTGTTTTCAATACGTTTCTGCTTTACTTTACTTTAGGTTTACTTAATACTAATAGAAAAAACAATCAAACCATCATGGTTTCTTAATCATGCGCAGTGTAAAGGGGGGTTGTGGGGGGCGGGGCCCCCCATGTCTTTCTGCAATCAACTACTTTGGCGTGTAACTGTTATTATTTGCTGTTATTATGTCCTTCTGCAAACAACTGCTTTGGCGAGTAATTAGTTGCTGATAGTTTTGTAGAGCTAAGTTTACTTAATTCTAATAGGAAAAAAGCATTCAAACCATCATGGCTTCTTAATCATGGGCAATGTAAAGGGGGGGTGTGGGGGGGCGAAGCCCCCCCATGTCCTTTTGCAAACAACTTCTTTGGCGTGTAACTGTTATTATTGGCTCATAATTTTGTAGTTTGGTTTACTCAATACTAATAAAAAAAGCATTCAAACCATCATGGCACGTTAATAATGGGCAGAGTAGATCGGGGGGGAGGCCGTGGGGTGGGGGGGCGTAGCCACCCATGTTTTTTGCAAACAAATGCTTTATCGTGTAACTTTTATTAGTTGCTCTTAATTTTGTAGAGCTAGGTTTACTCAAAAATAATAGAAAAAAGCATTCAAACAATCATGGCTTCTTAAACATGGTCAGAGTAAAGGTAAACGTGTAGTTGGGCTTTATAAATAGGTAAAATAGTCTTCTAATAGATTTGCTGAAAAACTGTATACATATACACTAATCTCTGTTTTACTATTCCGATGTAAAATCTTAGGGAAATCCCTAACTGTTGCGGTTGTTGGAAGAGTTATCTGATCAAAAAGAGAATTTAAAAACATATCGAAAAAAGTGTAGGAAAAGTAAAGATCTCAAGTAAAGTTGCTTTTTTGTTATGGATTACAAGAAGTTTTGGCCTTTTTCTTCGTTCATCCTCTTACGGGAAGAATGAGCGTATACCTAGTAGATAAATATAGTAAAATAACGTAAAATACCTGCACTGGGATCTAAAAACGTCAGCTTTGTTTACATAAAACATGTGATGCTGATATTTGATTGAAAACCATGAGCAAATGCCATGGTATACCATGTCTTACAAATGGTAGACTTAAAAGCAAGTTTGCCGTGAGGGTATTTCGTCCGAGGCGTATATATATTATATTAATTGAGGATCGTTTAAATTTCTTCTTATTTTGGGCTTTTAGCCCCTTCAAGCCACTAGTGAAATATAATAACCACAATTTGTAGTGTCTCCTAAATTGAATATAACATTTTTCACATTAAATGTGTTTCCAATCTATATTATTAATACGCTACATAGAAACTTTATTCACGATAAGGCTTTTTTTTTAATTTTGAGACTTACTCCCACATATTACACATCAAAACACGCGTCTCAGATGTGCAGATTCCCGTAAGCACCTTTAGATTTTTAATTTAGGCAATTTAACTTGAAAAAGTGTGAAAAACTGATTAGAAAATAATTTGTGTTTTGACAATGGTTTTGACAGAAACGAAAATGTAAACAAATAAACATCTGATCAGCTGTGTTGTATTTAAAATAGCCTATATAGATCACAGACCAAGAAAAATAATTTGGATATCAAAGTAGTTTAAAACTCAGCCCAGTTGTTTTTTTTTTTTTTATTTGAACCGGAATAAGGCGACAAAAATTTGTTGTGATCGGACACTTTATATCCTTTCAAACATGCAAAGAACGAGCACAGAGAAGAAGCATAAACATCCTAAAACATCTTTCTGACTGATTCATGAGATTGTTTAAAAAAAATACAATTCTGAACATATGCTTAAATTTGCAGGTGTTGAATATTTTATTTGTGTTTATTTTCAATAGAGTTCATTGATCAAGATTTTGCAGAAAATATATACTATATCAAAAAATACAAATTATTTTTAAATTTAATAAAGAAAGTAAGAGCATTTGGAGGGGGGGATGTCTTTATCTAAACTGCCTGAAAATGTAGCATAATATGAAGAAAAGAGAAAGAAGAAAAAAGAAAGATGTTTTAGGAATCCGCTAAGAACGCAGGTCTGCTGCAACGGGAGTACTTAGAAATATTGCTGCCCCCCCGCACGAGGCATTTTTAGTTGGCCTCTCTATACTACACTTGCAAGCACATTCCAGCGCCCCCGCCGACAAACCCCTAAGGGTGTCGCTGCCTGGGAAGGCTTATACTCAGTAGACCTATCGTTGAATCTGTGCTATAGTACAGGGTGACCCTGAGGCAGGAAATACCCTCTTCGCAGACCATGCGTACTTAGTGAATCTTAAAGCAGTTTCCTGTTTCATGAAAGTTAATGTACATAGAGTAGAAAATTCCTTGATTAAATGCCACCAAAGAAGGGTCTATTTTGAAACAACAACAAAATAACATAGCCCTAAATGTTTTAGGGTCTATTTTGAACAACAACAAAATAACATAGCCGTCCCGCAATTTTTAAAAAATTGTTTACATTATCTCTTTCATTAACCGCTGTTATAAGGAAGGAAAGACTTTTTATTTTATTTTTCACAGGCAGCTGGTTTTACATTCTATGAAATGTCTTGCTTTTAACATCTGTTTGAATATAAACATTTCATCACTTATAATTCTGGCATTGGATATTAATATGTGATCTTTGAGAGGGTCTATGCGCGGCCTTGGTCTGTGGTGGAGTCCGAGCGTCAGGGGCCCTATTTTTGAAACGGTTGAGAGTTGAGTAGTGAGTCACTCATCAAGTCACCTACAGTTCGTGCATTATATCTCCGGCTATGACCACTACGCTAATAACCGTGTCATATGATATTTTTAACATATGATATTGGTAAACACAACATTTGACAAGCAGCGGTGTTTTAGAAAATGTTTTCAGAAAAGTACCCCCTCTCCCCCCCGCACCATGCAATCAGCTGACTCAGTCATAGCCGGAGATATAATGCGCGAACTATAACAGCTGATGGTAGCATTGTTTAAACCACCACGTGGGATGTCAACGTTTGAAACTATACATCTGTCAAACTAGAAAGCCAAATGTAAACATTGACCAATTTAAGGAATTACCTCATTTTTTGCAGCTTTAACTAGACTATCTTGGTATATTTATAGGTTAATGTAGTGGTAAGGCATTTTATAAATAATTCAAAGGCTATCCAAACGCTTTTATATATTTAGTATCAAAAATAAGTAAACATAACCTAATTGGAAAAGCTTTCCATAATTACTATTAACTAGAGGCTTGAAGGGGCTAATAGCCCCTAAGCAAAGTTTTTCTTTAGTAAAAAAAAAACCTTCTTAGAAAATACGCTTTTGGATTCACAAAATTATGATTAGGGCCTATATCTAGCATTTGGTTTTAAGTAAACAAAGCAGACCTTTCCACATCCCAATGGTTTTTAAATGACAGTTATTTACGTTATTTCTCATTTTATAGTAAGCTTAAAGCAATATCAGTATTTTCCCCGAGTCCCTGGGATGGGAGACCTTCAATTTCAGCCCCCTCCCATCATCCTGCAACCTTCGATCCAAATGCCCACAATTTCGGCGCAAAAATTTCCCTTACGTAATTATATATAACATTTGGTATTAAATCTGCATCGTTATAACATAAACTAAACAAACGTACTTAACTTTTTATAATTTTAAGTTATGAAAAAATCAAACCCTTAATTATTATAAAATCAGAAAATCTTAAATTTAAAATATTTTTTGTTATAGTACATTGAACGTGCATAGTTAGCTGCATTTTGAAAAAATCCCACATGACAACATCTACCATATGGCTTTGAATCAAGCATTAGCACCACATGTTTAATGTAAACAAAGCAGACGTTTTTAAATCCCAATGCATTTTAAATGGAAGATATTTTTCGTTATTTCTCATTTTCTGGTAGATTTGGACATAATCTGATATTTTTCCCGACCCCCTGGGACCAAGACCTTTTATTTGAGCCCTCTCCCATCATCCTGCGAGCTGTCAAACTCTCACAATTTTGATTGAAAAAAATCGCTTACAGAATTAATAATATAGATACTTCCTCCAAAACAGAACAAGAAGAAGCTTGTTTCCTGTCAACTCACCCGTTTTTACTCAACAGCCTATTGCTTGGCGAGTAAAAATGGTTGGATTTGTTAAATACTCAATGTATACCGTATTATGCCTGTATTAAAATTATGATTTTTTAAGAATAAGTGCCTATTGAAATGATATTCACAGATATTGTAGGGCTGAATTCATAAAGTTAGATAGGAATATTTTTATTTTTATCTGTGAATTAATTTTATGATTAGAAGCAAATAACTTGAGGAATGAGTGACTCACTCAACCGCCAACTCGCCCATTTCAAAAATAGGGCCCCAGATCAGGATGAAAATCCTGTTAAATGTATAATGAATGGGAAAATATTAACTTTATATAGTACATGTCAATTGAAAAGAAATATTATAAACCAAAACATAAAACATGGAACACTGAAAATGTAATCAAAACGTCATCCCCTTGAATTATGGGGAAATTCAAAACAAACTTGGTCGAAATCAAATAAAACTCGGTTTTTAGAAGCTTACTATTTGATTTCAAAAAGACGTACGCTCGTTTTAAGTCGTCTAACACCTTCTCATATGTGCATACAACACAGGAGAAAAGTTTCAGCCAAAATGGTAATCTAGTTTTTGCGTGAAAAGCGGTCTAAAGTGTGATGTAGAGCGTTACCAACATACATCGTGACATAAATTGAGATAAGACTTGATTCGGATTCTCTGACCTTCAAAACGCAAAAATAACCAAAAATTTCATAATTCTAAGCAATGTACAGACAAAACTCTAATTTTATTTATATAGAAGATTACAGTTATTAAAAATTAAAAGACTAAGAATTATATAAAATACAAAAGTGTATGCGTTACTAATGAAAACCAATATGGTCTCTTTGTTAATTTTCCTCATGTTTAAGCTCATGAATGATTAAATATGCGTAGTTAGTATATCATTTACTTAACGTATTCAAATGATACTTTCCTTCAAACAAGTTGAATGCTCACATATACAAAATAAATCCTATGGAAATTCGCTGAGTTCGCAGGTCTGCTGCGACGGGGGTATTTATATTTTAAAATTAAATATCTTAAAAACTATAAATTTTTCAAACATTTTATAAGTCACAAAAAAGTTGTGCAATTTTATTTTCTACACAGCCATATAAAGGTTATTAAAATTGAACTACAATTAACAGAGTTATTGCAATTTTTCTAACAGAATTCAAGAAAATTAGCTATAGCTACAATAAAACAAGCATGTATTATGTTGGAAAAATTGCAATAACTCCGTTAATTCGATCTTAATAATCTTTATATGGCTTTGTAAGAAGTAAAATTGCGCAACTTTTTTGGGTCTTGTAACATTTTTGAAAAATTTACAGTTTTTGAGATATTGAGTTTTAAAATATAAAAAGGGCTGCCATTTTGAAATGGTACAAAGTAGAAACTTGATAATCCTAATCAAAATATCACCTACTAGTCAGCATATAAGTACCAAGTTTGAAGTTGATATCATAAGTTGTTCCAAAGTTATGCAAAATCATGTTAAAAACACATACAGACCGACAGACGGATAACCGAGCAAAAGGACCAATGTTTATCGGAACTTTTTTCTTAGTTTTGATGTAAGTAACCATATCCCAAATTCTGTAAGGGTTTTTTATCAACACCCTGTATAGGGTGTCACCCGTTTACAGTGACCTTGTATTTGTGAGTTTTTTGTTTTAGCTAATTTCCCCTATAGGGAAGAAGCTATCACCATAGGTCTCATGTTAAAACCTTAGCCCAAGACCATGATAATTTTTTGTTTTTGGGCTCCCAGAAGCAAAAAACACTATTCGTTAATTTTCATAAATATATATATATATATATATATATATTTCAAACGAATGGCGTTTTTTGCCTCTGGGGTCCAAAAACAAAAAGTTATCATGGTCTTGGGCTTAGGTCTTACCATGAGTACTACGGTAATAGCTTCTTCCCTATAGGTGAAATTCGCTAAAAAGAGTTTACAAGGATTAATAATTTTATAACATAGCAAAAATGTGTTTCATGGTTCTCGAGATAAAGAGTGTTCCGTAAATACCAATATTTTTCACAAAAATGGCCACCGTTTTGAAATGATTAAAGATAAGTGAATTCTGTTTTCACCAAATTTTTCTCTTGTTTAGAGCTTTAAAATGTTGAAAAACTTTACATATGTTTACATTTAAAAGTTCTGAGATTCGAAACCATGACCTCCGGTTCTGGAATACCCTTGTATTTTAAAAAGGTTAAAACTATTTGTACGTTGTTCCTTGGGTATGAATTTTTGGGAAAGGTTTTGTTTAGTCTTTGTATTTTCGTCTACCACCTGTTGCGGACGGCTTTGAAGACTCGCCCTGGATATATAGAAAGATGGTATTAAGACCTTTATTTTGGGCCCTCTCTCGTTATCCTGAGTCTTGCCAAACGCCGTTATAATTATGTATTGTATAATATTTCTTAGTATAGTAATATGGGGGGCCTGCCCAAGAAGGCCCCATTTTTTTTTATACTATAGTATTTCTCTTTTATAATTATAAATAGTATATAGTGTGTCCGACTTAACTGTACCACTATTGGTATCTAAGAAACTATTGAATTTAGAGGAAACTCAAAATCGGGGACCTCGCCTACTTTTTTAAGAAAATAAAAAATAAAAAGTCCATTTTCTTGTAAATGGCCAACATTTGCCATTATGACGGACAACTTTGGTATCGTGCGGTGGCTGCAGGGCCTGGACGATGGGGCAGTGGAAGCACTAATCCACTCAAAAGATAAGATTTAATAAATTTTTTAAATTTCACTCATTTTTCTTTTTTTTATGACTTCGATCTTTTTGGTTGATTCATTGAAAAATAATATTTTTATTAATTTTGATTGTCTACTTATTTTTCTTTTAGATTGTAAGTCAATATTTTTTTTAGTGCTTAGTGTGTTCAAAACGTTGTTCTTAACAGACGCCAAGTGAATTTGGAAAAAGTATGACAGCAAAGACTCTCCCCACAGTCCCCACACGCAGACGTGAAGTCTTTGTGGGGATATCCAGGAATTGTATTTAATGTATTTATTGTATGTACCTTCAAATTCAAAGAGGTACCTTGCAACACGTGTTTTGGAATTTGATGAAAAGAACATAACTTTATACAAATGCCAACGGCGGACTGTTTGAGCACATAATGTAAATAGACCAAGAGCTAGGACACATTTTATTTACCCGAGTTTACCATGATCTTTGTTATGTTCTTAAGTAAACCCATAATCTTGAGACTCCAAAAAGGCAATTCTTAAGGTTGGTGAGTGGTGGGTGTCCGAGTAATGACGTCATCAATATGGCTGCCGCGCAAAAGTGTAACACTTTACAAAAACGAACGTAACTTTGCAACAGAGTAACGTAGAGCAATGATCTTTTTTTTAAATTGTTGGTAATAAAATTGCCTTTATTTTATGTCATGTCAATATATATCGTAAGTCTAACGGTTTTCTTGATATTTAACCTAAACTTTACTTTTTGTGAATTTTTAGTATAAAAGTAAATGTTTAAGGCTCAATAACTCCTTAACTGTGACGAAATAGACAAAATATATAAGAATAAAAAAGGTAGATAATGTTATAAGGGTTTTGAAAATACCATTTATGTGGGCTTTTTATGGTGGCTTGTACGATAAATGTGTTAATGTTTAACATTCAACAAATTTATTTTGCCCTGCAACTTCTGTATACATTGTGCAGTAAAATTAAGTGATTAAATAGGTGGAGGTAGATAATTGAAACAAAAATTATTCTTGTTGTAAATGGTAGATAATATGCTCCTAATCGGCATACATCCGTAATGTCGCGGGAAACCCCTCAAAATCACGTTTAAAAATGGCGGCTTTTCCGCCATAAAAAAAATCTTGAAAATAGTCTGTCGACTGCATTTTTTGTCAATTTTTTTCAAGATATTGACTTTGGACTACCACCAATTATTGTTGGGTGATTGGTTCTTAATTTTGACACGGTACTCATGTTTGGCCGCCATCTTGGATCCGCCATATTGGATATAAATTATGTTTTCTCATCTAAAGATGGTGTTGTGACACATCATTATAGACTAGATTTTTACCCTGAACTCAATGCTGAAATCCGTTTTAAAAAATCTCGATTCGTTAAAAAGGTGTGCTCAAAAAACGGCACATAATATACAACCCTATTTTAAAAAATCAGCCCTATGTATTTCTTATGGACATTCCGTGCTTTGAATATTATATTTGATTATTTATCTCATATCTCCAGTTCTAAATAATATATGCCGCATGTATTAGTCTTAAAATACTCAGTGATTTGATGGCTTTCATGTGAGTTATTGATCAATAAAATCGGACAAGTGTTGGACGAGCTATATTAATGCTTAAAGCAACTAGACAATTAATATTTTCAAAATCGGTTTTTTGTTGAAGATTTTTAGTGCAGGTTATAAATGGGTCACAACATTCGTTCTGGTCTCAAATTACTCAGTAAATTATAGGCTTTCATATAACATATCACTCATCAAAATCGGACTTACTTAATTTGAGTTATGAACCTTCATTCCTAATAAAATCTGTTTACTTTCTTAAACTGAAAATAATTAATGACTCATACATAGAAATCTAACAGAGACTCATGAAGGTTTTAGGTCTTAATTAACTCAGTATATTATTGGCTTTCATTTAAGCTTCTATTTATTTAAATCGGTTTAGATTGACGTGAGGTATGGACCTCCAACTAATCTAAAAATTCAATTTTCAAAAATTTCATAATTATTTAAAGATTTATATCCCCAGCCCCAACCATGGACCTGCAGATCAGAATGGTTTTAAGACAACTGGTGAACTATCAGCTTTCATTTAAGCTATAAATAATGAAAATCAGATAAAATTAGGATAAAGTATAAATCTTAAACCAAAAATAAATTTTGAAAAAAAATCATTTTCAAGCTGCTTTTTGCCTTATAGCTCATCCAACATTCGTCCAATTTTAATGATCAGTACCTCACATAAAAGCTGTTAAATCGCTGAGTATTTTAAGACCAAAACATGCAGCATATATTATTTAGAACTGGAGATATGAGATAAATAATCAAAAATAATATTCAAAGCACGGAATGTCCATAAGAAATGTATAGGGCTGATTTTTTTTGAATAGGGTTGTATATGTATATTATGTGCCGTTTTTTGAGCACACCTTTTTAACGAATCACGATTTTTTTAAACGGATTTCAGCATTGAGTTCAGGGTAAAAATTTAGTCTATAATGATGTGTCACAACACCATCTTTAGATGAGAAAAAATAATTTATATCCAATATGGCGGATCCAAGATGGCGGCCAAAAATGAGTACCGTGTCAAAATTAAGAACCAATCCCCCAACAATAGTTGGTGGAAGTCCAAAGTCAATATCTTGAAAAAAAATTGACAAAAAATGCAGTCGACAGACTATTTTCAAGATTTTTTTATGGCGGGAAAAGCCGCCATTTTTAAACGTGATTTTGAGGGGTTTCCCGCGACATTACGGATGTATGCCGATTAGGAGCATATTATCTACCATTTAAAACAAGAATAATTTTTGTTTCAATTATTTCTACCTCCACCTACTTTATCACTTAATTTTACTGCACAATGTATACAGAAGTTGCAGGGCAAAATAAATTTGTTGAATGTTAAACATTAACACATTTATCGTACAAGCCACCATCAAAAGCCCACATAAATGGTATTTTCAAAACCCTTATAACATTATCTACCTTTTTTATTCTAATATATTTTGTCTATTTCTTCACAGTTAAGGAGTTATTGGGCCTTAAACATTTACTTTTATACTAAAAATTCACAAAAAGTAAAGTTTAGGTTAAATATCAGGAAAACCGTTAGACTTACGATATATATTGACATGACATAAAATAAAGGCAATTTTATTACCAACAATTTAAAAAAAAGATCATTGCTCTACGTTACTCTGTTGCAAAGTTACGTTCGTTTTTGTAAAGTGTTACACTTTTGCGCGGCAGCCATATTGATGACGTCATTACTCGGACACCCACCACTCACCAACCTTAAGAATTGCAATTCTGAAGACTATATGTTATGATTAACCCTAAATTAACAACAAATTTGATGGTAAATTTGGGGTAAATAAAAGTGGTCTATCTCTTGGTCTAAAACTAAATGTGATAAAACTTAAATAATAGACTAAATAAAATGTAAAGAGCAATAAAACATTACTCATTTCATATTTATACGTGCATTATTCAATCTTAAAAATGGGTGGCGTTAAAAAAACACCCTGTATATTATCAGTAAATAATAATATAATTTGTTCCGTAACCAAAAGAATAAATTCTAATATTATACTATTTTTGTTCCATAACCAAACAATCATTAGGTACATTGGGAAAACACAAGGTAAATCGAGGCTGCGAGCCTCTTAAAAAGCAATATTTCTTACTAGTAATTAAATTATAATTTTGTTACTTTGCCTGAGGATTGAGGGATTTCCTATAGAAGTAGTTTCATCATCGCATGCATTCAACAGTTAAAAATATGGGTATTTGTATTTTCTTTCTTCCGATCATCCATTGTCAGAAACAATTTTCAGAAAATTGTTTGTTCGTTTTATATTAATTTTTTATGGTTAAAAATAAACCACTGTTACCAACAACCTTTTTAATTTTGTTAATCAAGTTGCACTCAAAGTACTTAGTGCATTTCTATAGTACAGTACAACATTTTATTGGTGCTGGGCAGCTATTTTATACATTTCATAAAAGCTACCCTTAAAATAGCTCCAAATACTTCCTTTCGGGTAAGATTTAAACATCTACCAACGGTCGGATTGTGCCGAGGTACCTTAAAAATAGTGACATCATAACACAAACAAGCGCGCGATCACCGAGCGACGGAGCCGCTGGCAACGGCGCGTACGCTGCCCGGGGTTTGTCCACATGCCACTAGGGGCGCTACTGCACGAGCGCTTTTGGCGGTGTCATAAACGAGCAATCTCAGTAAAATTATACACAATCTAAGAATACTCAATAGTGACAACCATCGCTAAAAAGTCTCAGGAGGTCATAAATGATGTAAAATGAACCGTAAACTTAGTGACATAGTGTGTAAGATTTCACTGTTTTTGAAGGTGTCACAGCACGGTCTCTAGGTTGGCGACTGAGGTCACTATCGACCAAACACAAGAACACACACACACACACACACACACACACACACACACACACACACACACACACATTCACACACACAGACAGACACCACGCCGAAAACCACTTTTTTTGGATTCAGGGAGCACTAAAACAAATATATCCACTAACAACTCAAATTCGAAAATTTTGACGAAAGCAATACTTTCTCTATACACTATGTATAGGGGGGAGAAAGTAAAAACACAACATTGTACAGATCTATTCAGCCAGGAAGTCTTGTAGGGGCAGGGCCGCCGAGAGGCTATGTCAGCCAAGCCTGAAACTTGGGGCCCAGGCTCTGAAGGGGCCCCGAGTGAGCGTACTTTTTTTAGGTTGAGGAAATATTGGTATCGACTTCCTGGAAATAAAATTAGGCCTACATGTTAAAAAATAAAATTTCTAGCTTTATCGCCAAAGTAATTGTATTATCAAATTACTTTGATAATATAATATGTATTTAGTTAAGGCAAAAACAGTTGTTTTGTCTCTGTACTATTGTATTTGCGACTAACTTTACACTACACACTACGGTGATGGTGGCCAGCGAGTAGTGAGAATTACTTATACCTCCACCTCAATCCACCTGCATTAAAATACATTGACAACTGTAATAAAATTATCCACGATGGTAAACAACAAGAGTACAACATAATATGTTGCAACTACGGCGGGAAAAAAACAATTGTGCGCATTGTTGTGAAAAAACAGAAGAGCAACTTTGTGAGGTCCCCCCAATTGTTCAGCCTCAATTGGTTCGGATTTTTGGAGTTCCTTGAAATGAAATGAAATGAAATGAAAAAATTAAATGAAAAATAGTTTATTTCCGGTAATGTTAACAAAATCAACAAATCTTCTATGAATTCGTACTGTAATAGCTGGTAATTACAAATACAATATAAACTAAATAGTATGAATTGGCTAAATTTTAATTTTAATTAATTACAAAATATTGTCCATGAAAGATGGTTCATAACCAGGGAAATAAGCCTTCATGGGCAGGTTGCCTGTGCGAAGGCTTAGCCGATATTACAGTCAGCGTAGGTTAATTTATTGTGATATAAACTTTTAGGAAAAAAATTTGCTTGAAATCCTATGATGTTCCACCTCTAGACTGCCCAAAACGTGAGTTTAGAGACCTAATTTTCTAAAATTTTCTGGGGGAGGGCCCCCAGACCCCCCTTTCACTGGTGGGTATCCCATGCCCCCTGACCCAAGTGTGCAGACTTGGGGCCCGACTTGGCTTTCGGCGGCCCTGTGTAGGGGTGGAAGTGCGAGAGGGATGGAGAATACCCCCACCACTGTTTTTCCTCCATCGGTGGTGTATAGTCAACTTAAAATCCCACATGGCCTATGACAACATTGCAAATATTGTTGCAAACAAAGAATCATATGTTTTGACAGATGAGTTATTTCGAAATTTGACTGTACTGAGACTCGCGGTAGGGGAAATCTTCACTGCGCATGCGCATCCCACCAGACTTCTGGGCTGAACAGATCTGTACAAGCAGCATTCAATGTGGAACATTGATTTCAGAAAAGTACCCCTCTCCCCCCTCGCCTTACAACCAGCTGAATAAGCCAAAGCCAGATGTAATGCAAAAACTGTAGTTACCTCAAAATTACTTTTACCATTGACTTTAAAAGGAGACTGCCATAGCCATCTCTAGTAATAAGGCCGCGGCCTTCAAGCTGGCAACGTCGCTTCTCAAGGGTTTTTTGCATAATAAAACCATTGGCTTTCCCTCACAGAGCCAGCTGGTTTCAAGTAAACAAAAAATAGTGCCATAATGAGAGTATGAATAACCAAATTAGCTGAACCCTTAGGCGCGATGTTGCCATTTACTAGCGCCGCGGCCTTGTAAACTAGAGATGGTTATGAGACTGCTCATTCATACAGATGTTTTAGAACCAGAAACTGAGCACTCATGAAATTAGTTTGGCACTCGTCACTAGAGATTTCGCCAGGAGTGTGATTTCACACTAAAGAATGTCTCAAAGAATGATTAAATGAATGATTTGAAAATATTAAATGATTTAAGATTTTTATCCCAGAAATGGACCATTTTTTGCTTTCATCAGGCTAAAATATGGTGCAGGGTTACAAAAGAGATTATATTTTTAACAATTTCGCTGCGGTAGAATTATACCCTGATCCACAGATGAAGTGTACTACAGATAAGCAAGCATATGGGACATCTGGTAACCGGTATTATCGCTTAGTACGTTGCGCCAGCTCCCGGAGACCTTGGGAACCAAGCATACTGCTTTACCATGGAATGGAAATACTGAAACCACTTGTTCGAATTGATACTTGTTCGCTGTGACAGTTGTTCGACTTTATAAAAATATTATGTATTCAATAATTGAAAGTTGACCGAATTGATAGTTGCCCTCCGTGGCACTTGCCCACTTTTAAAAATGAAATTAATATAAATTAATAAAAGCCTGAATCCATGTGGTCGAATTGATAGTTGGTCGATGTGACAGTTGCCCGACTTTTTGAAATGAAATAATAATAATTTAGAATTTGTGTCATTTGACTGAATTGATACTTGCTCGCAGTGACAGTTGTTAGAAGAGAGGAGGGGGCAGCGCGGAGAGGGAGAGGACGGGGCGTAATGCCCCTATTCTCTGCTATTGGACGGCCCATGTGGGCACGTTCCCACTGGGCGAATAGGAGCTGGGCGCCCGGCCCACTCCCTCTCCTTGCTGCCCCCTCCACTCTTCTGCCAACTGTCACTGCGAGCAAGAATCAATTCGGTCAACTGACACACATTTTAAATTATTATTAATTAATTTAATAAAATTATTCAAAGAAGAATGTTAAATCCCTCACACAGCTGGCTCTGTGAGGGAAAGCCAATGGTTTTACTATGCAAAAAACCCTTGAGAAGCGACGTTGCCAGCTTGAAGGCCGCGGCCTTATTACTAGAGATGGCTATGGCAGTCTCCTTTTAAAGTCAATGGTAAAAATAATTTTGAGGTAACTACAGTTTTTGCATTACATCTGGCTTTGGCTTATTCAGCTGGTTGTAAGGCGAGGGGGGAGAGGGGTACTTTTCTGAAATCAATGTTCCACATTGAATGCTGCTTGTACAGATCTGTTCAGCCCAGAAGTCTGGTGGGATGCGCATGCGCAGTGAAGATTTCCCCTACCGCGAGTCTCAGTACAGTCAAATTTTGAAATAACTCATCTGTCAAAACATATGATTCTTTGTTTGCAACAATATTTGCAATGTTGTCATAGGCCATGTGGGATTTTAAGTTGACTATACACCACCGATGGAGGAAAAACAGTGGTGGGGGTATTCTCCATCCCTCTCGCACTTCCACCCCTACACAGGGCCGCCGAAAGCCAAGTCGGGCCCCAAGTCTGCACACTTGGGTCAGGGGGCATGGGATACCCACCAGTGAAAGGGGGGTCTGGGGGCCCTCCCCCAGAAAATTTTAGAAAATTAGGTCTCTAAACTCACGTTTTAGGCAGTCTAGAGGTGGAACATCATAGGATTTCAAGCAAATTTTTTTCCTAAAAGTTTATATCACAATAAATTAACCTACGCTGACTGTAATATCGGCTAAGCCTTCGCACAGGCAACCTGCCCATGAAGGCTTATTTCCCTGGTTATGAACCATCTTTCATGGACAATATTTTGCAAATAATTAAAATCAGGGGTGCCCATCCCCCCCAAGCCTCATGGCGCCCTCCCCCCCAAATTTAGCCAATAGCTCCCCCCCAAATTTAGCTAACCCCTCCCCCCAAATTTGGCTAACCCCCTTCCTCTTCGTTATCAGCAATAAACTGAAACTGAGTATGCAGGTCTGCTGCAACGGTTTTATTATTTTTTATTAATATATAATTTTTGCGGTTCTTACTTGAATGAAAATTAATATTATAATAAATTATAAATTTAATCAATAAAAGTTTCATCAATAATAGTTTCATTTGCAAATCACTGAATATTAGTAAATACCTCACCAAATACATTTTTCTGAACCTCAATAAGGTATGAATTATATCTGTAAAATTTCAGTTTACAGTTAGAAAATCACAAAAAAACAGTTCTATTACATTTGTTAACTGTGTAAATAATAATTATTTCTTAATCTTCTTAAACAACTATTTCTTAATTTCATCATAAAAAGAAATTTCTGCGTCTTAATTAATTCAGTTTTAAAATTCTTACTACAAGTACTCTTAGTTTCATCTTTAACTATACTCCAGGCAGCCTTACACATGTTATTTGAGTTAAATATAAACCTTTCATTTGCCCCTATTTTCGCTTGGGAAATTTTTTGTCTGTACAAGTTCTTTGCCCTACCATACAAATTTTTACTTTCATTTTCATTGTCTGTACCTTTACTTAACTTAAATATGTCATACAAAATTAAAACCTTATCTCTAATTGTTTTTAATTCAGGTGTAAACCACTTAACTCTTGGCCTGTTTTTACCTTTGATTTTAGCCTTTTTAAAGCGGCAACATTCATCAAACAAGTTTGACAATATGGCGAAAAAGTAGTCAAAAGCATTGTCCACATCAGATATCACATACAAATATTGCCAATCAAAATTTAACAGTCTATCTTTAAAATTCAAGATGGCTTGAGGGGACAAATTCCTTATCTTTTTTGTTGAAACCTTGCTATCAATCTTAAAACTAGAAATACTCCATTCATAAAAAGTGGCAAAAACTCCAGCATGATCTGATAAATGGGGATGAATGATCTGACATTTGATATAAAATCTCTATTTTGATTTGTAATTATATTATCTAAGCATGATTCTCCCCTGGTTTTTTTCCTTATGCAGGCAGTACAGATTGAATGACCTTAATAAATTCAAAAATAATTCCGTTTCAGGTTTGTTTTCCCCAATGTTCACATTAAAGTCACCCATCATAACTAACCTTAAATTAGTGAATTTACTATATATATATATATATATATATATATATATTCCAAGAATGACTCTAAAGCATTAAGAAAACTATTCACATTGGAGTCTGGTGTTGTGTAAACAAGCACGGCAATAATTTCTAATTTTGTTAAAATTACACCCGTTACTTCAAAGACAAAGTTATTACAAAATTTTTCTAACTCCAAAACATGATAATCTATTTGTTGTTTGACATAAATGGCACTCCCTCCTCTTATTAAAGGTGGTTTGCGACAATAAATACTGGCAACTGTAAACCCTAATGGAACATATAATGAGGATTCAAAAGGGTGTAGCCAATGCTCACCTAAACCTAAAATATCACAACAATATTTATCTAACCATATGTCTAACATATCTACCTTTTTCCTTACCGATTGTATATTTGAAAAGTACATTGTTAGGGGTTTAGGCGAGTTTGTTTCTACGAGGGTGAAGCTGGTTGCAGCAGAATGCAGTTTTCCGAACACGTTGCTTCCATCTCCTCCTCAGCCGCAGGTAGTGGCTCAGCTGTACGTAGTGGCTCAGCCGCAGGTAGTGGCACAGCCGCAGTGATGGTGTCGTTTGTACCACAGGTGTCTGTGGTGGATATACAGTCTCTTTGTGCAGTGCTTCTTGATTTAGCTGATCTTCTTGATTTAGTAACTCATTTTTATGCATGTTTCTTAATTACTGACCAAAGTACGTATGAATTTATTAAAACTAGAGATCGCCAGTGGTCGAAAATTCGACCAATTTTCAAAGTGACAAATAGGGATAGCTAATTTTATAAATAATCCCCGCATAAACCAATGTGTTTCTAAATACATTTCATATAGTACATATTTTCCATGTAAGCACATAATATAACCAAATTGGGGGCCCAAAAACAAAAGAGAAAGACTCAGTCCTTGGCTAATTATTTTACTTCATTTCTGGCTTATGGCATGGTTGAGAAACCAGCCTTTTTTTACTCATCTCGATTCTGGGCCCCATTTTTACTAATCTCACTTGGATGCGGGCCCCCTGTGAGTCCAGGCCCCTGTGCATTTGACCCCCCCCCGTCGCCGGCCCTGCCGGTTGCATGTCAGTACATTAGATGGTAGAGACTTAACTTAATGTACTATTTTCTTCCCTTTTTATCAGAAAATTTGCATCTCTTAATCTTATTTAAGCAAGTAAACTTTATTTTTCCATATGTAAAATGGAACTCATTTGAGTATGATATCCCTAATCTTCTCTAAGTAGTCCTGATTTCAATCAAATTTTATATTTTCACTCCATGCCTCAATTAACTGTGGCTTAATGTTTCTACATCAAATCTTTACTCTACGAAAAATAGCATGCGATAATAGCTACATATGGTGCTAACTTTGTTTACATTTGGTTGTTATATCACCAAAACAGCAACTCATAAGGCTAATGTTAATTTTTTGAAATTTTAAATTCAATTTTCTACATTTCTAAAAGACTAATATAAGTTGCAATGGGATTCTGCACATCTACAGGAAAATACAATTCTATCGGTGTGCTAAGATTTTTGCTACGTTGCACACAGGCTGAGAAAAAAGGAGTACAAAAACCTTATGAAAAAATTGCCTGTCTATTAATATAAAGATAATAATAATAATAATAATAAAATCAGGAGAACAATTATTGTTCCTCCAATATTTATGGTTGTTTCTCACAAACAATGAAAACCAATTCTATTATTTTTTGTAAATTTACTATTACTGATTTGATTTTACAGACATTTGGTATGATTTCATAACATGAAGTTGAATGGGGGTTGGTTTAGTTTATTCTATAATCTTTCTATAGTTCTTCTATATGTGTCATTTGGTATCAAGAATTAAGCCTTTTTAACCATTGTTTTTTTCATGATTGAATAGCCTCCAAATCACTGCAATATTACCAAAGGAAGGTATATCAGGTATTTTTATACCTTCCTTTAGTAGCATTGTTTTTTGGTAAGTGCACCAATTAACGACTACACCCCCCAGGAAATTACTGTTTTGCTACAAAATCTTATTACAGGGATTACACAGATCTGGAAAGCAATGCATACAGAACCCTCTAAGTAGGGACATCCAATGTTAATCTTTTAGTTCCGCCGCCGAAAAGCAGAGGAGAAATAAGCACTGATGTACGGGATAGTTCAAGCTGGCTCTGTGGTCCACGCTTCTAATCACTATCCAAAATGTCAAAATGAGAATGTCTGTAAACAAAAACAGATTAAAGATTATGGTAAAGATACAAAAATACAAACAATATAACATACGACTAACTGTCAAAATATTACAACCAGCTGCTTGACTTCGGAAAGTCAGCTTGATCCATAAACTGATATAACAATTCCAATTGGACTGAAAAACGAAAGTGGCAGTTTGGTGGCGGCAACTACTCTTTCTTCCATAAGGTGTCTCCAGTTTGAGGGTTCTGTATACATAGTGAAAAGCCAGGGAAGTTTTTTTAGGATCAGGTTAATGTGTGATTAAAGGTCAAGTCAGGGGAGAATTTTAAAAATTACAAGTAAAAAAGTGAAAAAAAAATTTCTGGTATTTTGAATTTAGGTTTTGATAGTTGATTGTATTTTTTCCAAGGTTTTCCAAACACATATAAAAAAGATGCAAAAACACTGAGCTCTATATCTAACTGGAGTCACTACTCTCTGGTTAAACATTTGTGAAAAGCGTGCCGTCAAGATGGCTGTCAAGATGGCTGTATTGTGTTGGTAACACTGGCTTTTTCTTGGACGCTCATTGGCCCTTTGGCTCATTGGTTGGACGTTGCCGTTGCCATTCTCAAGTCAAGAAGGCCATCTACAATTCGTCAGCTGATACTGATGTTAACAATCATTCAACATTGACTTATTAGGGAGAAATTTCGAAATTTTAATTCACAGTATGGTACACTGTAATAATGGATCTGCGTTTTTTGTGTAAGTAAACTAGTAATGAAATAAATTAACTTACCCAGTTTTTGTTACTCAATGTTATAGGCCTACTCCAAAATACCCCCAAAACCGGGAAACAAGTCTGTTTTAAACTTTCCTATAACATTACTAACATCAGAAAAATTGGTTACTTATTATTAGAAACGCTTCACAAGATTTCATAATTACGATTAAAATCAGGTTTAAACTTTTAATTTTTAATATACTTTAAAACAATGATAAACGCTTTGAAAAATCACTAAATTAACATTGATTCAAATGGAAGAAAAACTTTTATCCCACCAAGGCCAACATAACAACGAGAAACACAGCGGCAACAGTTTTGTGTCTGCAACTTACAATCTTCAGAGTCTGGAATGCACAAGAAATGTGACAGATCTCTCCTTCCTGCACAAGATTATCAATGGCCAAATAAACTGTCCTGCACTGCTCGAGAGGATCCGTTTCCGCATTCCAACCCGAACCAGACAGCAGCAACTGTTCGACCCTGGCTTTGCTGGCAGAAATTACCTCCATCACTCCACCATTCCTCGTCTGATGTGCCAGGGCAACAAGCTGAGCGACTCCGTTGACCTCTTCTGCGCCAGTCTTGGTTCAATCAAGCGCCTTGCTGCCAACCCAGACCTGCTTTGACTTCATGCACACTCCTATTCTTTTGTTATGTATATCTGTTTATCTGTTGGTTGGATTTTTATAGTAATTTATTATGCATTGTTATTACTGTTGTTTTTGTTATCTGTTTACATAATTGTTAGTTTAGACATTGGGCGCGTTCAGCCGCATTCCGCCGGTGGGTAATATACTAACCAGTGGCGAAGCGTGCGGTCATCGTTGGATTCGGCGATGACCAGAAAGAATAAATTAATTTCAGTCTTGGCGAAAATCTAGTCAACGCATCGCTTGTTAGTCGCGCCCAAACGACCGCTTCAAACTCTCGACCTTGGCGGGACCGCTGGCGACGCACCGGACAGCGGTAGCGACTGGCAGTGTAGATCGGCTACGCAGATCGAGCGGGTCCGAAACACCCCTCCCCTGACCGTCGAGGAGGCCCCCCTACCATACCTCCCCCCAAACCTGCAGCCAATCACAACGCCGTAGGCTCCCGCTCTAGCTCGTTGGTTCGGACGTCCTCGGAGACTGTCGGCCGCTCTCGTAACTGCTCGGTAGTTTCCGCGAAGCTTCGGCTATTGGTACGACGACGCTTCCAGAGATTGTCGGCCGCTTTCGTAATTTCTCGGTAGCTTCCGCGGGGTTTCGGCTCAAGGTACGACAACACCTTGAGCAACAAGACGAATGCGGTATGCAATTCTCGACCTT
Organism: Flexamia atlantica; assembly: GCA_035578135.1. Lineage (NCBI taxonomy): Eukaryota > Metazoa > Arthropoda > Insecta > Hemiptera > Cicadellidae > Flexamia > Flexamia atlantica. Next base: position 1,862,821 of record JAQJVK010000065.1, on the reverse strand, counting down.
AGTCTGGGCTCTTTAAACGTCAGTGCTGTGTGTTCTGCTGTTTGTGAGTTTTTCTGGATTATTTTAACATTACTGTGCGCTTCTCCGCTGTGGAATGTAAGTTCATGTTTATTAAAAGACAGGACAGACACGGATGGCTGCAGACACGGACATAGTCTTAAAACTTAAGGAACAACCATTCGGTTCTCTTCGTTTTGAAGACAAACAGCAAATAATTCAAAATGGCAGACCGTGTCCGATTCTGCCGAATTTGTCTGCGGTCGTTACCGATAGGAATCGGACTTACACAAGACATTTTAATGTGTCAAATTACAATGCACATGAATGGCTTTGTGGTAGCAAATCGTTATCAAAATTGTTTTGTTGGCCGTGCTTATTGTTTTCAAAATCTAGTAGGTCAGATGTATGGGTGACGACTGGATACAGTAATTTAGGTGGGTTGTCAAAATCAGTTGCAAAACATGAGAAATCTGAAATTCACATTCAGAGTGCTCTCGATCTTTATAATTTCGGAAAACAAAGTGTAGACGAAGGTTTAAATGATACAGTTCGAGTTAACAACAGCATTCACAATCAGAAAGTAAAAAAAAATCGTGAAGTTTTGAAACGGTTAATTGATGTGACCTGTTTTCTGGCTAAGCAAGAATTGCCATTTCGTGGACATAATGAAAAGGAAGGTTCATTAAATAAGGGGAATTACATTGAAACGTTAAATCTTCTTAAGAGATGGGACCCAGTATTGGCGGAACATTTTGAAACCGCGACAGTATTTAAAGGTACATCGAGTGACATTCAAAATGAACTCATTAATATTATTAGTGATGTCGTAATTGAACAAATCTCTCAAGAAATCGAAAAAACAGAATTTGTTGCAATCATGTTAGACGAGACATCAGATGTTCGCAACCGGTCTCAGTTATCAACAGTTTTGAGATACATTAATCAAGATGAAGGGAGAGTCCATGAAAGATTTGTTGGATTCACGGACGTTAGTGCTAACCGTACCGCAGATGGATTACTTGCACACGTCCAAAATGTTGTTAAAACTTTTAAATTTAAGGACAAATTCGTTGCTCAAACTTACGATGGCGCGGCAGTTATGTCTGGCCATTTATCCGGCCTACAAAAGAAAGTCCAAGAGCAGTTCCCTCATGCATTATTTACTCACTGCTACGCTCATGTGCTTAATTTAGTACTATCTCAAGGGATGAATGAAATTTCTGAATGCCATATTTTTTTTACAACTTTAAATGGAATTTCCACCTTTTCGTCCCACTCAAGTAAACGAACGTTTTTCGTTCAAGAACATTTAAAGAAAACTATCCCAACATATGCCCCGACGAGATGGTGTTTCACATCTCGCCTTGTCATTACAGTGGAAAAGTATCGAGAGGAAATATTAGAGTTTTTTTCCCTTGTACACGAAAACAATGATAATCAGTGGAAAGCTTCTGACATATGCGTTGCTCTTGGTTTTGTACATTTCTTAGAAAGTTTCCAAACTGTATTTTTGCTGCAAGTTTTCTCTCCGCTGTTTGCACAAACTGATGTGATTTTTAATATTTTACAAAGTGAGAATATTAATATAGTTTCCTGCTTAAATGTACTGAGAGATTTTGAGGAAGATCTTAGAAATCTAAGGAAAGGGTTCAAACATTGTGAGGACTGTAAAAAACGGTTAATTGAAAAGAAAATTAGCGAAAATGACAAATGTGATAAGTGTGAAAAGTGCGGATTTTCTGTCGTATGGGAAAAAACTGTGTCTTTAGTAGGCTTACCTCCCCCGTCTAGAAAAAGGAAGAAAAATGATGCGAATTGTGCGTTAACGCCCGAGCAAAACTACAACAAACTTTATTGCGCCATCATTGATAACATTCTTACTCATATAACTAGCCGCTTTTCCTCTTTGAAAAGTTTGAAATTTTTTGAACTTCTAAATCATAGAAACTTTAAATCTTTCTGTGAAGCAAACAGATTTCCGGACCATTTGATTCTTGATCTACTAAAACTATATCCAAAGACTTTTGATTCAGTTGGCCTGAAAAGCGAATTGGTTGTCGTTTACAAAAGTGATATGTTTAAAGATAAATCGCCCTCTAAAATGGTTCAGTTTCTGAAACAAGAAAATTTATGCAAAATATTTAAACAGGTGTATAAGTTAAGTGAGTTAATCTGTACTATCCCTGCAACAACCGCGTCGGTCGAGAGAAGCCTATCGGCCCTCAAAAGAATCCACACATACAAAAGGTCGACGCAAGGTGAAACTCGTCTCAGCAACCTATCAATTATCTCTATTGAAAAAGACCTCCTGGAATCGCTAAGAGAGAGTGAAGACTTCTATTCCAATGTCATTCAGAAATTTGCAATGAAAACAAGGAGAATGGAGTTTATTTATAAATAAGGTATGTAAACATAACTACTGTTAAAACTAACATATCATAGGGCCTACTCTATAATTGTGTGATAATTGGTAATTATTAAATTCTAGGTTGTATCTCTTTATTATAAATATAATAAGCAGATTAACTATGTTATTGTAAGTTGGTAATTTTTAAATTCCATACTACAATATTTTCCTCCGGAAACTTAAAAATCGATGTAAAATATCATCAATGACATAATTTATTTTACCTTGAAGGCATAAAACCCCGTCATAAAGGTTACTGAATGCATAGTGCATATTATTTTAACTCGCAGTGTCGTGTAAGTACTATAGAGGGTGGTATCTTGTCGCTTTTATTTCGCTAAAACTCGATTAGTGGCATGGCATGATGAACAGTACTGCCTCAGAGTGGGACAGTGGTGCGGGACGGGTGCGGGGAGGGGAAGGAGACGAGAGCCCAGGCGCCATGAATGACGCAGCTGCAAGCGTACGAGTCCGCCAAAAGTTCACATCCCTGCCGCCCGCGCCGCAGCTGCGCTACGTGTCACAGCGCCAAAAGCAACTAGTTCCATGTCTTCCTCGCTGGAGCGCGCCAGTTGTAGCGTTGTAGCTCATTAGTCTACCTGTCAACAACGCCTCGTCCGACTTGTATGTGAAAACGGTGAAAACCAATGATTCACAATAACGTAACTAGAATAATTCTTTCGCCCAATATAAGTTTACACTTTTATAGTGTTTTCACACACTTTATAGTTAGTTTTGTGACTTTTTACGTTATTTCCTTAAATTTGCTCTCTTCCATTTTTATTGTAAAAATAATTATGCGATGACCTTGCAAAAACTTCACGCCTCGCCACTGATACTAACCTATACCTAGTGAACGGTAGCGGTGGACGTACCACCTAGCGACCATTGTTGTGCATCCACCAATGTTGTGTTTACGGTGGATTCGGTAAGTAACCGGACATTGTTGATTGTCAAGATGCGGTGGATTTGCCTATTAGTGACTATGGTAATCGGTTACCCACCGGTGACTGTGGCTGAACGCGCCCATTGTATTTTTCTCTTTTTGTAGTCTATGCATTGTTGTTCTCTCTTGTTAAAATTTTTATGCTTTTGTTATTGTTTCTTGTTGTTAACATCGTTCACTGTTTTTGCACTTTGTTCTAGTTCCATGTTAGTTTAACATTGTAGCATTTTCTTTGATTAATTATTGTTGCATTTTTTTTTTACTTTTTTTTATTATTGTTATCATATGTAAATTGGTGTATTGCCGTTGGAATGATAAATAAATAAATAAATAAACAGTGGCACACGTTTTAGACACTGAGTGGTGACTCCAGATTATAACATAGAGCTCAGTATGCAAAAAGCAAGAAATGTATAATTTTGAACCAGCTGTCAGTACCATATTATAACATGTAATAAATCACTGAATAGAGATACTTGAAGGACTTCTTTTTAATAACAGCTATTAATTAAAGAGGTAGAGTGTGCTACTGCAAACTATTAATTTTATCTAAGCAATTTTAAAAATTGCTGGGCTTATTCATTTTTTCTGTTCAGTATAGACCCTTAAATGTAACAGCATTTTTTTAAACTGCTGGAACGGCATTGTAATTTTGTGTTTAAGGTAGACTAAAAACCCAAGAAAATTACTTTTGACAGTGAATACAATTTCAAGCCATGTTCTATCGTTCTACTTTCACATATACCTTCATGAAGCAAAAAAACAGGATTTTCTAATACACAGGTCAGCTTCGATGGGGTACATAAAATAGTCCTATGTGGTCCTACTTAATGGCCAATCTAGATTATATATGTGAGAAGATTCAACGTGCCGCCGAAAAAGCCAAGGGTACCGCTCCTTAATTATGTCGTGCCCCATGATCATCACTAGGGAAAGCTCAGGTACCGTGCGGGCAACACCTTTTGGGGCTTTGTCGGTGGGGCACTAGATATGGTCACGTTTTTAGTATAGACAGGCCCTTTAGGCAGGAATAGAATACTCCCCGACGCAGCAGACCTGCGTACTAAGCAAATTTCTAGAAACATTTCTCTGTTTTATGAAAGTACATTAGACATGTATAAAGAAATAGATTTTACAAGAAGAATAAATGAAAAAGCAAATATTGAAGGGTGATACTGAATGTGGAATTTTTATTGTGAGCGAAGCCACAGGTTCTGCTAGTAAATTATACTTTACTTACAAGAAATGTAATTTTCTTTAAATTTCCAAAAAATTGTTATGAGCAATGTTGAAAATTGTAATGTTGTTGTTGAGTTGGAGGGGGCAGATGATGTCTGCTTTCTAGGAGTAAGGCTGGATGGGAATCAAAATTCATTGTGGAGAGCATATAACATTTTTAGAATCAAAATTAGCTAAATGGATTTTAGTAATAAGAAGATAAAATAAAATAGGTAACATCCCACTCCTCTGGACAGTATATTTCAGCCTCATTGAAACACATACAACCTACTGTGTGATCTTGTGGGGAGCAGTCAAGTCAAGACACACTAGTCCAAAACCTTCACTTGGCAAAAAAAAAATCAATCGGAGCCTTGTTCAAACTGCCTCCTCAAAGAGGTTGCAGAGAGGCTTTCATCAACTTGGGAATTTTGACAATATCTTTCTTGCCTTTATATTTTTGAGGCCGTCACATTAAACAGCAGGACCTTCACATTTAAATGCCAATCCACACTCACAATCCAGAAACAATAGGATTTTTTTCTCAACAACACAGGCTAAAAATATTTGAACATCAACCTCAACATAGCAGCAAAAAAACTCTTTCAGGCTCTCCCAGTTCATTTAAAAAACATAAAAGAGATAGATAAATTCAAACAGGAAGTAAAAAAAATCTCAAAACTAAATGTTTTTATAATTTGGAGGCCTATCTGTCCCCATCGTCTAACAATGCCTGATCACTAAATCCCTAAAAAAAACCCCGTAGTACTTTTTAACCGTCTGATCTGCCAAGCCTAAGATCAATAATCCTGGCTAATTAGGACACTATGACGCCTTCAGTGTCTCAGTGATGACGGCCTACGAAGAAGAGGATGCGTATGAAATCTGTTTATGTTCAAACCCAAAAAAATCAGTTGAAACCATTTCTATTGTAAACGCCCAAGCTTCAACATGTTCCTCACAAGGTATAGCTGATGGTGTCTCACTTCGCTGAGAAAAAGTCAATAATTGTAAATTGAAAACAAATGTAGGCCTATCAGTAGACCCTTTTCTTTATATTTGAGCTCTTAATAGAAGGTAAAAAAAAATATATTTTTCCTTCAATTACCTTTCTGACCTAGAATGGGATTGTTGGGTGGGAGACATGACTCTCTAAAGTTCCACGGTCACTTGGGCTGTAGTCCATCTAGATTTTTTTGTAAAGCAGGTAAAGTGTAAGAAAGGGTCATGGCCCTAACTTTGTCTATCAAAATAAAGGATTTTAATTTAATTTTATTCAAAACCAAAGGAAACAAATTAAAGTTCTTTATTAGCCATTAATTACAAAAACATGAAATAGGCATAGTCAGTTGCCACATTGATTTATAACATAAGATAAATAATTACTAAAATAGACATAAGAATATAATACCCCCGTTACAGCAGACCTGCACACTCACAAATTTCAAATTCTTAAATAAATTTTTTAGTTGGAGTCTCAAATGAAGAAAAATCATCTTGTATACTAAAAAGAGCACACAACACTTTTCTCCATAAGAATAACATGGGAGATGAATATGATGATTGCTGCCATTGAAGTGTGAAATTTAGAATTTTTTTGCAATAATCTTCATGAAGCCATATACCAAGTTTCATTCAGATATGTTGAGAAGAAAGAGAAATATACAATTTTTTTAAATCATAAGGTTAACATTGGGACAACATACTATGTTTATCACCAGCGAAATCTCGGTAACTGGTGTACACAGAGCAACAATTCAAAATACTAAATTTTTTTAAAGCTAAATTCAATGGTGCAAACAAAAATCAGATTATTTGTATTTTTCTATGTAAAAAAACTAAAAAAACACATTTTTGGAGGGCTTTATCCCCCTTACCACCACCCCTTCAAATGGTCCGATCAGGCTGGTTTTCTAACTCTTCCGATTAATTACTACTTTACATGTCTGTGCAAAATTTCATTCAGATCAAACAATTTTTACACAAGGTACCATGCTTAAATACAAATAATATATCTATCTTTATATATGTATGTATGGAATTGAACAAATGGTGTTTTTGGCATCTGGGGACCTCAAAAAAAAGTTATGATGGTCTCGGCTTAGGTCTTACCATGAGACCTACAGTAACAGCTTCTTCCCTATAGCGGGAATTCGCTAAAAGCACAAAGGCCATGACGTTTACAGTAACAGATCATTTTTACTTTTCTTATCTTAAAATCTCATTAGTGGGGCACAATATGAAACCAATCTACAACAGTGATAAACAAAAGCAATTCACATTCCGATACAAAGTGGTTAACATAACATTTCAACTCTCTTCTCGGACTAACACCTTCACTACGTCACGATTAACCCATGGTTACTTGTGCCGCTCATTGCCTAGAGTGCGGCGGCCGAAATCAACGATCGTTCTCCAGGTGCGCTTTGTATATCTTGGTTAATTTTAATGCGATCGATATAAATTTTATCTCCGAATTTGTAATTTTTCAGAGAACATAAATTTTATTAATAATCCTACACGAGTAACTGGTTACTTGCGCTGCACTGCGGTATTTATGTAACATTAAATTAAGATTTTTGTTTTTGATATTATTTCATAAAAAATATGCACGTCTTATGGATACTTTTGCCACATAAATATGTAAATAGTATTCCTCGTTTCATTTACTGTTGAATTGGTCAATTTTTGTAACCTGTACAATCAATCACGGTTATTAGTTGTTCCAGATTTTCTTCGTGGTATGACATCAGAAACGAACCTGGGCTTCAGAATTATAAACAAGGTTTAGTTTCTGTGTGGCAACTAAGAGTGCTATAGCTCGCCCTCGGGTGATATATTGCGCGGGAAATGTTGGCTTTGTCACAAGTGACTGGTTACTCGAGATGCACACAGGCTATAACAAGGCATGAGCAACCCAATACTCGTGACACAGATCTTTATTTGTATAAAGATCTGGGTTTAAGTCTGCCGTAGTGAAGGTGTTAATGGCTTGATTTCAAGTTACAGGTTATGGCATCCAACGACTATCTTAAAAATTACGTTAAGGATGATGTTGTGTGATAAAATAAATCTATAACTACAAAAGGCAAAGCCCTCACTCATTCACTTACTAACTCACTCACTCACCACTCATTCATTACTGATAAGTTTAAAGTGATGCTAGGTTGCATTGTTCAGTCGATGATGAAGTGGTGGGATTCACTGCTGGTCGACTCAGAGTCACCTGAGTTAGCCAAAATGAAAGTAAACAACCTATTATCTTTTGACGAAACTAAATCCAAATGTGCCGAAAACAATGTCAACCAATATCAATTGCACTTGCTGTAAAGAAAACGTTCTGATACAATATTGCAGACAGAAGTTCCCTTTGCTTTACGTAAAATATTACTAATAGGCTTTTTCAAATCAAGCATGTATTACCATGAAGAGGGTGTGTAATGGATGTGATGATTCATATAGGCTTAGATTTTCTTGAAAATAACATAAAGAAAAATCAGCCAGTTTATGTATAGACATTAATACTTGCTACTAGTTAACAGCTGACATGAAAGATTGTTTCAAATTGCATCCAAAACTTATCAAAATTGGTCCAGGAAAAAAACATAGCAGCTAAACAACTAAAATAAATCTAAATTAAGAAATAAAATCAAATCAAACTTTATACTATGCAAAAAGGTTGAATTAAAAGATATAATTGCTTAAAATAGATGACATTGTACCTAACCTAAACGATCACCAAACATAAATATCTAGGTTGTACGGAACCCATACGATTACCAAGAGAGAAAACAAAACAATATTGCCAACAAAGCAATGTGGTGATTAAACAATTCGAAGAAAATGTTAACAAACCATCTATAACCAATAACGTTTTCAATGTGACTTAGTAAAAATATTTTGATGAGATGGTCACTGCATCCTTTAGCCGACTATGACTCCTGCCATGGCCATCTTTAGTAATAAGGCTGAGGCCTTCCAACTGGCAACGCTGCTTTGCAATGGTTTTTTGCTTTGTGAAAACTCTCTCAAAGCCAGCTGATTTCATGAAAATAAAAGTTAGAGCCATTAGACAATATGGATAGACAAATCAGCTGAACCCTTAGGTGCAATGTTGCCATTTACTAGTGCCGCGGCCTTTATACTAGAGATGGCTATGCTTCTACTCTAGCGTATTTGATGCTGATGTCTCGGCTCATGTCAATGATACAGCCGAACATTCCACTCTTGAGTTGTTGAAGCCACTAAATCCATCTTGTTCTCAAAACTCCCGGTCAACCACCTAGACAATAAAAGTCAATTTGGTAAAATGTACTTGGACATATTTTAATAAATTAACACATTCACTTTGGGAAAAAAATGTTTAAACTCTATTTTTATTCATATGCTTGTACACTTTCCTGAGTATTTTTTTTCAATTAATTTCACTGTAGGATAAATAATAAATAAATTAAAATATGTTAAAACAGGCGCATTGGCTGAGCTGAACAGCTCACTTCAGGCCTTCCGTAAGCCCCATGCTGACATTAACAACAGTCTAATGAACGGCCTGAGCCCGGATATTTGACTCATAATAATCACCATTTTCCAAAATTATTTATCCAAACTTTTGTTTCATTAGAGATCGAGACCTGTTATAGGAGTTTCACAATTCCCATACCAGTCTTGTGTAATTGGCACATAGAATCCGGTGTTAGTTGACACTCCACAGTTATTCTGCTGATTCTGGTTGCTAGCTCTTTCGACAGGGCCTAGTTATCAGTCCAGAGGAGGCAGAGTTGCCCCCGACTTCCTTGCGGGCAAAACGACCAGTTATTTTGAGGTAAGATGGAATATTTGTTATATTCAATTTAAAATCTTATGATTGTCTAGATAACGATTTCCATATCATTGATTTATTGATTAATAAACAACTTTCAATATTCTGATTAATTGTTCTAGATATTTTCCAATATTTAATTTTATTTTGTTGAGTGATTCAAATCCTCTTGTTTAATTAGAATCCGAAGCATTTATATGTTAACACTATTTTCTATATTGAATAAAGGAACTTGAAACAGTTAAGCTGATAACTTAACCCGATTTTCTGTTTGAATAAATAATGAAATATCTTGGTTTGATAATGCTTTACTCTTGATTATGTTTTACACCTCTCATAGCGAGTGCGTCCTCCTTTTTATTATCTACAATATATAAGTATTTAAATATCTTTTACAAATAGGTTTTTCAAGATCCCATTTACAGTAGGGAAAAGTCTACAGTTACAGTACTATACTCACGTTAAGCAGTGTCGTCATCAGGAGGCAGGTCGACAATGACAAAGCTACTGTTCGATTCCTCGTCGGTCTGTATGTAGGCATAACTACTGTCATTGCTACTGTCACTGTCACTACTGCCATCGCTGCTGTCGCTGTCGCTACTGTCATTGCTGCTGTCGCTGTCGACCATTTTAAGCTTCTGCACTCCAGTCACTGTCTCGTCCAGATTGCAATCTGCCACAATATAACCTGTCAGATACAAGAGCAGAAATGATAAACAAGATTTTCAACTTTATCCAGCTTAATTTAACAAGTTAAGTTAAGAAGAAACACATTTCAGAAAAATACAACTCTTCACATGACCGAAAACATATTGATGGAAATAGGTTTTATAAAGTTTTTATTATGCCCCTTTGGAAGCCTCCTGAGAAATATTCGACATAATAGAATACGTTCTATTATTGTTGAAGGATTCCGAAGAAAATTATATGAAGAAGCAATGCTACTGCAGAAAATGACTATACGACGAAGTGACATAATTGTCTTAAATAGAAAGAGGAGCAGAGGTTTAATTGTTGACCCCACTATGGGATTTGAAACTAATGAACAACAGGCAGAAGAAATTAACTGTAAAAATATATACATTCTAATACAATTAGTTTTTACACAGAAAATATAAGATTGACAATTTTGAAATTATTGGTTTATAAATTGGCTCACATGGAACGATAAAAAAATTTACGATGGACTCTTAGAAAAAATATCAATTAAATCACAAAAAAATATGTACTATTACAGTTACTTCAGTGAAACATTCATTATTTCAAGAAACCATTTATACTACTAAATTTTAATAATTTATTGCTTTTGGAATTCTTTATACAGTCAACTCTCGCTAATTCAAAACTCCATGGGACTGCGATTTTTCTTCGTGTTACGTATAGTTCGTCTTAGGCATAGTTCGAGTTATAGAGGTAAACCAAATGAAAATTCGTGATATAGAGGTAAAGAAAAATGTAGTTTATTCCCTACATCTAGGCTTTTAACTTATTTAAATATTATATATCAATGATAAATACAGTATTTATAACATAATAACCTGTAAAACACAAAAGCAGATAAGATCACATTAATTCTGACTAAAAAGTCTGTAATCTTCCTCTGGTTAAACATGTAAAAACAATTATTACAGTATCGATCATAATTTTTATTAAAACAATAATATAAAGAAACTTTACTGTATCCCCTACAGCTACAAAAGTAAACTTATAACTTTGAATATTACTGTTTTTCTTCGATACGGTATACAAAATAAAAACGTGTATAAAATGTTCAGAACGACGGGATTTCGTATTACAGAGGTCCATTCTGAAAACTTCGTGGTATGGAGGTATGGAGGTAAAGCGCGAATCGAATTCGTCTTGTCTACTGAACTTCGTGTTATTGAGGTAATTTTTGTATCCTTTCAAGTTATAGAGGTTAAATATACCCGAAAAATTAGTTTGTGTTATGAAAATTAGTTCGTGTTATGTATAGTAATTTCTTCGTGTTAGACAGGTTTTTCCAAGGGGTTTAAAAATAATTCGTGATATCGAGGATTTCATGATATCAAGGTTCGTGTTAGCGAGAGTCGACTGTATTAGGCAACCTACATTGGTAGGAAGATTGTAAATAAAATAAAATATTAGTTTGTGTTAATTTAGAATTTTGAAAAGATAATTTGGAAAAAGAACGGGAAAGACAAACGAGTAATAAGGACGGAGACTGCACATCGACTTTTCTTCTTCCCAGAGCCCCGAGGTAATCACTAAGCAGCTGAATTGAACACGTTGACACGTCTTTGGACGGTGCTGCTATCAACGATCATTATCACTCACCAGCATCACTGAAACTGTAAAGCTGCCTCTGAGAGAGGTTTTCCACGCTGTGCAACGCTGAGGTTGCAAAGTATAGAAATTCTTTAGGCCTGGGAACGGCTTATCTTACTTTGTCTCAAGTGCAGCATTTCCGGTGAGAGAGAGAGACTGCACGTTTAAACTGCTGAAGGGAGTTGAGAATTTATTATTATTTCTTCCACTGAAGGCTTTTTTTAATAAATACCTAATCTGAAGCAAAACTGGCGTTTGCACCTAGTTTTGTTTTCTGAACTAAAGGAATCAAATTCCAGATTTTATGCGTTTGATTCGCGCGAAGAATCGATTCTTTTTCAAAAAGAATCATGATTCATTTGATTCACTCAATGAGTCGTTCAAATTGAATGATTCGTTCGCGAATCGCCCGTCACTACTCACTGTCATGGGTCGTGGCCGGGAGCCTGGGAGCCTCAGGCGCTGTGGCCGCCGCCTTCTCGTTCGTGATTTGAAGCCGCTCCATCCGCTCCTTCAACGTCACGTTCGACTCTTCGTTCACCTTCTTCTCTTTCACAGCTTCCATCCCGGCTGCATCCATATCCTCCCCTCCGAGTTTCACCTTTTTGTTGGGTTCTAAAAAATAAAACATACAAGAAACTTTCGAATTTCGACAAACTCTTAACCATTGAGCAGGCACATGCGGAGTTTTCCTTATTCGTGTTTTATTTATTACAATAAACAGGTATAATGGGTGTCGGCAGCCGTGTCTGGTTCCTTACCTCACCTGCCTCATTCTAGGAACCCCTTAGAGCTTTTCATACCCCTTACCACCCCTTTGTACTTGTTATTTGCAATTCAGTGTTGCTGTGTCAGTTTGTAAAGCGCTCTCCAGTGGCGGATCCAGAGCATGAGTTCAGGGGGGGGGACAAGTAGGATTACAAGGGTAACCTCCCGGGGGGTCTGGTGGGGGGTATTCCATACCCCCCAGAAGAGGGGGGGGGGGTGCGGGGGAAAATTTGTGAAAATTTGAATCGAAAACTCGTGTTTTTAGACAATCTAGAGACAAAAAACATTCTCAATTTTAAATTTAAAACTACAGTTTTTTATTGGATTTATTTAATAAAGTATACTTGATTAGGTATTTAAGGAAATAAAAAAAGACTTGTTTAGAGGCTCAAGCCATAAATTTATTATTTACAATACTTTCCCCACAAAACTTAAACAAAACAATAAGTTTTAAGTCGGGCCTTCTTTTTCCTTTCTTAGGATAACGCTCGATTACATTGCCAACATTTCCTCAATATTACGATCAATGTATAAAGTACATAGTCCGTTCAACCTTCAACTATTCTTGCCCGTGGCCAAGATTTAACCAGCTTTATATTTACCGTTTATCAGCGATCGGCAAATACTCGCGATCGTTTTTCACGGGCGATCGCCAGTTCCACAAAGCTACATCAGCCACTTATCCGTGATCGGCTGATACGCGCTATCGTATTTCGCAGCCGTTCACGAATTCCGCAAAGTTTATTTAGCCATTTACCCGCGACTAACAAATACGCGCGATCATTATTGTGGTCGATCGCGAGTTATGCAAAGCTACTTTGCCGTTTTTATTCGCGATCGGCAAATGCGCACGACACTTTTTGAGGCCGATCGCGAGTTTCTTAAAGCTGGATTTGCCGATTATTCGTGATCCGCAAATACGCACGATCGTTTTTTGCGGCGAATCACAAGTTTCGTGAAGCTACAGTCTTAAACAAATAAACAGATTTTTTCCCACATTCTCGGGGGGGGGGGGGGGGGGGCAATTGCCCCCTTTGCCCCCTCCTTGGATCCGCCACTGGCGCTCTCTCATGCAACAAATACAGTGATACCTATTTTACAATAGAAAACCACTTACCATGTTCAATTGAAATATTACACCTATTAAGTTGAACAGTTAATGGTATCAAGGATGAAATGTGACTCCTTATGAAGTTTGTCAACATTTAAATACAATATTTCATTAAAAGCAAATAATATGGGTTTAATTTGTACGATTCAGTGTTGCGGAGTAAAACACCGCATGCGCCCTCTGTCATTTCAACGGTGAAGCGCCTGGTCAAGGGGTAAAATGACTGAATCACAAGAAAAGAAAGCTTTAAGATCGGTCGCAGAGTTGCAAGAAGAACTCACTACTTTTAAACTATAGCGCTTCACTCATATGCCTGCTCTTTTAGCGAATTTCCCCTATAGGGAAGAAGCTATTACAGTAGGTCTCATGGTAAGACTTAAGTCCAAGACCATGATAACTTTTCATTTTGGGGCCCCCAGAAGCAAAAAACACCATTCGTTCAAATTTCTAGATATATATATATATACATGTGCCTGTAAGCACGATAGCGCTCGCAAAAATGGTCCGATCGGAATGAAATTTGGCATATATGTGTAAAGTAGTAATTATTCGGATGAGTTCGAAAACCAGTCCGATCGGACCACTAGAAGGGGGGGGTAAAGGGGGATAAACCCCCCAAAAATGGGTTTTTTGGGTTTTTTACATAGAAAAATAAAAAAATCAAATTTTGGTAAGCACCATTGAATTCAGCTCGAAAACCAAACAATTTGGTATTTTGTATCATTTCTCTATGTCTATTGGTTACCGAGATATTGAACGTGGTAAACAAAGTACGTTGTCCAAATGTTAACCTTATGGGAAATAAGTAAAATTCTCTATCTCTCTTATTTTTCAATATATCTTAATAAAACTTGGTTTGTGGCTTCATCTAGATGAGATTTAATGTATTACAGTCTAAAATCACCGAAATTTCCATTTTGTGGCAGCAAACCTGCATACTCATTCCCCATGTTATCCTTAGGGGCAGTGAAAAATTCCATATCTCCATTATTTCTGAACATATCTTGATAAAACTTGGTAAATGGCTTCTTTTAGATAAGATCTACTAAATATTGAAATAAAAACACCCAGTTTTAACATGCCTGTAGCAGCAAACCTGCATGCTCATTCCCCATGTTATTCTTATGGGGATTACGAAAACATGTCATATCTCACTACATTGGATGTTTTTTTTTTTCATTTGAAATTCGCTGAGTATGCAGGTCTGCTGCAACGGGGGTATTTGAGTTTTTGTTTTGTACAATCCAAGCTTGGATCGCTAGTCTATGTAAATGGATATAGTAAATGAGAAAATGTGAAAAGGGGCGCTTCTCTTATTTATGTGAAGAAAATTAAGATATATAAAATTTAGTCATATTTCTTCACTTAACACGTTCGCTGCTGCGGACGTTCCGGAACGTCACCGGGAACATGGCGCCAGGAGCTAGGAACGTTCCGGAACAGCACCGTTCATTGTTGTTTAACATTGTCATGGATTAACCAGCTCCTCATGAGCGTTCTATATTTCCTTGCAGCTCCTGGGGACATACTTTTCCCACAATAAAAAAACATTATTTCCATTAAATTAAGATTAAATTGAATATTCAAACATACCGAATATCTTTTCATCCCCAAAGTCTCCGGCTGAAGTTTTCTGTGGTGTGATGGTTCCAATCAAAGACACATGTTGCCCAAACTGAACCCAATGAGAATTCTCAAAGCGGTAGAATTTCCAATGCGAGATAAAAGGCCCTGAAACTAACATGATTGTGGATTAAAATAAAAAAAAATTAAATAACACCGCCTACATAACTGTAAAACTATATCCTAAAAATAATGTCATAATTTCATTTTCATAATGTGATTATGGAAACAACGAAGTAGTTTGGGCCAGATTTCTGACACTGTTCATTGTGTGATGTTGCAGTGATTCTCCAGAACTTTTGCTCTCCAGATCAGTAATCCGCAACATTAGTCCAATAAATCTAAGTGAATTGGTACTGTATCGATTAATTATTTAATAGCACAGAGAAAACAAAAATGGATACCCACTCCTTCCTCTGTGGTAAAAGGATGATTACGATTAATAATAATCATCTGAATAACGAAATATTAAGAAATATTTAACGAAATAGGTACAAATATTTCCCAAAAGGCATACAATACTTACAGGAAGGTGCCTTGAACCTGACTGTCTGTTTGCAAGGGACTCCCGGCAGCAATACAGGCAACTTGAGAGTGGTTTCCTCAGGCTCCAGCCCCACAGTGCTCCAGGTATGACGTAATTCAACCTGAGCAGTGCGATATAATAACTATTAATTACCTCTGTAACTCGAATTTTCATTTTATTCAATTCAATTCAAAACATCCTTTGTGTTAGTCAGTACATTAAATACATAAGTAATGTCACAATAAATAAACTATGGTCTATCCTTTTTTTTGAAGGGGGGATTTGGCAGTCTGGGTTTTCCCACCCCACAGGAAAATCCTGTGAGGATACTTCAGCCATTATTTTCGCTTTTTGTACAGCTCCCGGAAAGTAAAGGAAGCTTCCATTCGATTATCCCTTATGCTCACAGCCTTTATTAGATTAATACAAGGGAAGCAAAAGGAAAAAGGAATAGGTAGTGGAATAGGTTCAGCCAAGCTGACTGGGTGGACAAAGGTATACCTTTATCCAATAACAGGCCTCAACAGGGCCTCAAGCAATCAAGTGGCCCTCATCTCGGTCGCCAGTATATCCCTAGCCACCCTGCCATCAAGCCCAGCCTCCCCTGATGGGGAACTGAAGTTCTTCACTGAAAGACAGCTACTACAATGCCTTCAATTGTGACAACTTCCGTTGCTGCACTCAGTATTGGTACCTAAACTAGCAAAAGCCAGTTAGGATCACACTGGGGGAATAGGTATATCCTTAAAATAAACTTAATTGTAAAAATCATCAATCCTATAAGAACACTTGTCACATAGGAAGCTAAGCAACTCATTTTTTAATGACTTCAAGGAGTTCATTGTAAACGCCACCAGAACTGTATTTTAAATAATATGTAGTACATACCAATTTGCTGTCACAGGTCTTGTCTCGTCCTGATTAGGATGACCTGGGCTTTGGCTTTGACTGCACCACCGGAGGAGTGCACCGCCACCGGTCGACCCGTCAAGTCCCGCTCAATAGGCCTAGTTCGTGTTCGTGTCAAAGTATGTGTTTTGTCCACGTGTTTTGTGATTTTATGTTTAATACCTCGACGATATCGATAGATGGATTATATTAACAACCAGTTCCTGAATTATTGTAAGGATATGATTATGGCTTAGTCAAAGCCGAAACCCGGGTCATCCTAATCAGGACGAGACAAGAACTGTGACGGCAAATTGGTATGTACTACATATTATTCTTCAAGGAGCTTGTACATTTTATGAAGTCTGGCAAGCTATTGTAAAGCTATTCCAGAGTAATAAGAGTTAGTTCAAAAGTTGAAGAGTTGATTTACCACTATATTTCGAATGCTCAAATTATCTCTGTTAGTCAAAATTAAGTAAAAATTAATTTTATATCTTTAATTATTTGCAACAGAAAGAAAAATCCTACTCCATGGCATTTTTGAGATAGTGAGAGTCAAGCACCAGGTAGTTGATTCATAACTGTTTTGAGTCTGGAGCACATGCATGGTATAAAATCAAAAGAAATCTACTACGTTTACAACGTACAAGGTAAGTACAAAGATTTAATATCACTTACGTCAGACAAAGGCACGATGCCATCATTAACAATGGTCCAGATGTGAGAGAATGGCTTGTTCGAGGGGATGATGTTCATACATTCCGATGACGCTGTGGTTGCATAGGCGCTTACTGTCTTGTTATCGGGGACAGGATTGCGTCCAAGCAGCCCATTTGAATAGTATTCTTCTATAACAGGATTGCGCCCAAGCAGCCCATTTGAACAGTATTTTTCTATCAACTTGTTCCTTATCTCAAATTCCCTCGATTGCCGCTCGGCTATTAATTGCTCGAGCCTGCTTGCTCGAGGGTGGTGCATCAGTTCTGTCTCCCTCAAACTAGAACACAAATGAAATGAAATGAATATGAAAATGAAAATTGTTTATTCAGCATAAAAACACAAATACAGATACATTCAATAAAATCTAACTGAAAATATTTCCCCACATGGGCAGAAGCCTGTGGGTGGGGAAAAAGCCATGTCAGTCTTATAAGTAATTGTAAAAGTCATCAATTCACAAAATGCTTCACTTTTAAACCGTCCATCATTGCAAAAGGTACTAAAAAGCTTACTTACTGAAATTAAAAATAGGTTAAACTAAAAAATTTATATAAAAATAAAATAAAAATTAATTAATTATGTAGATTGATAAGTTAATTATGCAGATTGATAAGTTAATTATGCATGCACATGCAATAAGTGAAGTGATCAAACATTCGATTTTGTAATCATGGGCTGCAACATTTTGGAAAAAACAATGCCAACGCGAGCATGGTCATTCATGCCAGTTACCAATCATTTTTCACTCACACCATCCACAACCTATTCAACCACGCGGACTCATGCACACAACATGACATGCATGTAAACACAGGTGCGCGCACATACACACACAAACACACACACACACACACACCCACATACACGCACATACACGACACTCTTGCACACACAGACCTGGAAGCGATAACGCCCCCCCCCCTTAGTATACAGTGAACTGACTAATGTTTGAATCCTATCTTGACCGATTTCGATCAGCCATTTATTAATAGTCTTCTTAAAAATGACAATACTGCATGGTTGAGGTTTTTTTATGTAACTAGGCAACTTGGGGAAAACTATGTTAGCTATATAATGCGAGGATGTTGTATTAATTGCTTTTGTTAATCTAGGCACAATTATACCTAAATTTGCTATGGATCTTGAGGAATATGAATGAGTATTTTTTTGGAAAATGGTATCTTTATTTTTATGGATGTATAAAATTAGGGTTCTTAGATATGGAATATTATAATGATGGGGTCCATTTCCTTCGTGTGGGATCTCTCGAAATTTTATTTGCATCTGATTACCGGTACAAGTTGGAAGGGATAACCATGAAAGGAACAAAGTTGGAGTCGTCTGGAGAGGGGAGTGGATCGCATCTCTGGTTGTCACGCAGGAAAGAGAGCAGACAATCGGTTATTGTTGTTGGTTGTAGCAGGGCCAAAGGTGGTTAGTAAATACAGGACACTCCCGATTATCCAAGCTCCAGCTATCCCAGACCCCAGGTTTTCCAAGTTAGCTCAAGACGTAAAAATATTTTTTAAATCTCAAAATTATTAGTTTAGATATCATCTAAGTTAGATTATGTTATCTAAACAAGTTTAAGTTTAGATTTTAACTTTTTGAAGTTTTCTTCATCTTCAATATTACTTGGCAAATGTTTAAAATACTTTTGCCAACGTATGATGGCTTCTTTTCATAAAATTTAACTGATGATGGTTTGGAATAATTTTTTATTCATGGTGTTATATGGATGAATTTATGTTAATATTTGTTTCATTTTTTTCACCTATAGAATTGAGTCAAAAATATATTGGCCATACACTGTTAAAATATTTATATCTTCATATCTTCATATTTTTCTTTAGTGGATTCTTTGTAATCTGGTTGCAATATGATTCAAACAGCTTATTTTTTGTTATTTAAGGATTCGATCCATGCCTGCCTTAGATTAGGGGTGTGCGAATAGTGATTTTTGAACTCGAGCCGAGCCGAGCCGAGCTTTTTCAAAAGTTTTCGAGCTTGAGCTTTTTCGAGCCGAGCTTTTTAACAATCACCAAATTATCAAAGGAAATTATGAAGCCTGATTTTAATTTTAAAAGATACAATAGACTACTGTTTGCATACCTTAAGTGACCGCCAGCTCAAAAGTAGAAAGCTTATCTCCAAAACAAGTGAATTATCTGATAGGTTCATCATTATTTTGTATTATGTTATGTAAAATTAATCAAACTGGCTCAAAAAATAATTTATTAAAAAAACATACCAAATTTAAAATCTACATTTATCTACATTATATTTAAGTAATAAACAATCCCATAATAATTTACTTTAAAATAAATAGTTAAAATTACATAATTAGACTAGTTACGTACAGGTAATACAAAATTTAATTTCAAGAGTAGAAAGGAGTAATTGAAAGATTTTAAAATAGTTATATCAAGTAAAAAAATCACACATTTACACTTAGTCAAACACAAGATTGATTTTTTTATGATCACTAAGTAAAGATGATACAAAATTAAATAGCAGTCCCAATTGTGGCATAATATTCATGGCTAAACTTACTATTTTAGAATATAATATATGAATGAAATAATATTTAATAACAACAATAATTTATTGTAATCCTAAAATTAGTTGCATTTCTAAACGTTTGTGAAGAGAATAATGTACAATTAAGAAGAAGAAAGATCATAAATAAATAAGGACGGAATAGAGAGAAAGAAAGAAACAGCTACCTCTCTCACTCTCCTTATCAGTGGCCAATGAGGGGGGGGGGGGTGGAGGTTGTTTACTTCAAGTCCCTTCCCTGTTTTTTGCTATTGTCTGACTCAGAGCGAGAGCGTGAGTTAATTAGGAGATAAGGAATCCTTACTATAAAATGCAAAAATACAAACTACTTGTTCATATTTTTTGCATTATTTTTATAAATCAAATGAGACCAAAATTAAACTTGTACGATATACAGTTTAAGAGATAAGCCTTGATAAAACAATAGACTTGAATGATGTATTTCGTGTTCCCAAGGTCAACTAAATATAGCTCCGATTTCCGTCTAAATGGAGATAATATTTCTTGTTACCTGTCAATGTCCTTTCCTTATCACTAGGGAATGTTTTTTCCTTGTTTTTCGTGGGAGGGAAACGCTCTTCCGGTTTAACGTGTCCAAAAATAGATCGCAATAATTATCTTTCCGATAAGAACTCTCTTATCAAAAGCTCGGCTCGAGTGTCAAGCTTTTTCGAAAAAAGTCGAGCCGAGCCGAATACTGAAAAGCTCGGCCTAAAAGCTCGACTGGTCGAATACTCGCACACCCCTACCTTAGATGTTGAACATAAAAACAAACATCAAAAGATAAATGAGAATGAACAGTTGCAAAATAAACGTCTTTTGCGAAAAACTTGACCTCGTACAAAAAGCTTCACTGTAGCACCTAGTGATGAAATACAGGGTGTCTGGAGATTATAGTAAAATATTTTAGCATTTGATAGTAGAGATAAAAATAAGAAAAAATGGTTAGATAAACTTAGGTCCTGAAATGCTTAATTTTCGTCTGTTTGCTTGTGATTTTTACATATTTAATCATATCTCATGAACCTCTTAACGTATAAACTTCAAACTTGTTATATGGATAACCACTACTAAAAACTATTTTTGTAAGAAGTATAAAATTTCTATTTTGTACCACGTCAAAATGGCGACTGTTTTTGTTTTCAAAGCTAAATATCTTAAAAACCATAAATTTTAGATAAATTATACAACAGACAAAAAAGCTGCAAAATTTAATCCAATTAACGGTGATATTAATATTATGATGATTGGACTACAAATAACCGAGAAAACTTTTCTGAATAAAAACATGGTTCTTCAGAACATACCGTCTTAAGAACATATGCTGCTGCATGTTTTTATTCGGAAAAATTAAAATTTCTCCATTATTAGCTGTCCGATCATTATCTTAATATTACCATTAATTAGAATACATTTTTTGTCTTTTGTATAATTTTTCTAAAATTTGCAGTTTTTAAGACATTTGAAAACAAAAAACAGGTCGCCATTTAGAAATGGTGCAAAATAGAAATTTGACACTTCTTAAAAGAATAGTGCTTAATAGTGGTCATTCATATACGAAGTTTGAAGTTTATACGTCAAGGGGTTCATGAGATATGGTTAAATGTGTAAAAATCACAAACAGACACACAGACAGAAAATGAAGCACTTTAGGACCTATGTTTATATAAACTTTTTTCTTATTTTTACCTCTACTATCAATCAATCTTATATGCTGATGACACTTCTTTTTTGTTTCAAATAAGCATTTTATTGAGTCTGAATGAATGCCTCATAATGTAATTCAAAATTCTACCAATTTGCTTCATGCTAACTATCTGACGGCTAACAATGAAAAGACGGAACACATTAGTTTTTCATTAAATCATATTGAAAATCAAAACATTTCCTGTCAGTGAAACTTTTAGGGATTTACCTGGACAAATAACTCACTTGGGAACCCCATACAAATCATGTTATTTCTAAGATTTCACAAGTCTGTTTTCTCTTAAGAAGGTTAGTTTTGTGTGTCCGGTGATATGCTAATGACTGCCAAGAACAGTTTTTTCCACTCTCACCTTCTCTATGGAAACATCTTATGGGGAAAAAGTGTAGGAGCCAAAAAGGTCTTCATTTGGCAGAAGATAGCCCTAAGAATAATGTTTGACATTCCTAGCAGAGGTGTTGTAAGCCTTTTCATTTAACATAGAATTATGAATTTGCCCAGTATAATAAATTGCCTGAAGATTTTCGGGAGCAAAATTTGACTAAATTTAAGAACAGACTGAATGGTTTCTAGACCAAAGTTTTTATTCCATAGATGAATTTTTAGAAATACACGCAATTAGCATCTAAGTTTGCATTGTTATGTAATTGTAAATTTTTGACGTTGTCTATTACACTTTATGTGTTCAACGACAATAAAGATATTCTTATTCTTCCTCTTATCACATGATAAAATATTTTACCATAATTTCCAGACACCCTGTATACCATACTACCTCTCGGGAAGTAGCTCCTCATCATTACTCCACGTCGGGAAGTAGGAGTCCACTTCATCTTCGTAGCGGGAGCCTCGGTTTTCTCCGTCCTTCCGTCCGACCCCACTACTATTGCCAGCTGCGGCTGAATTCAAATTCACATTAACGTTATTAGCACATTAAATTTGAAATATATCACAAAGATATGCAAACAGTTGCTTTGTCAATCTTAAAATAACCCGTCTACATTTTATATTACCTAAAACAAAACAAAATTTCTACATTGTAAAAAAAGATTTTAATGAATAAAAGAGTAAAACAATAAGCCAAAAACCTATGAAATCAGTGGCCAGTGCGGGGCCACAAGCTACCTATACTAAAAGGCCAGAAATTGTTTTAATTTTATTATAATTGTATTTGAAGATTGGCTTCTTAATTCATTGGGCATACTGTTTTAATGTCATGTACAATGGGCTTTGTTTTTCAAAAAGAGATAGTTTATGAATTGGATAAACAAATATATATTTTGATCTAGTGTTATGTACTGTTTGATTTAAATTTATCAAAAATTTCAGGATTTTTTACCACAAACCATGTTAATTCTAATAAATAAATACTAGGAAGGGTTAAAAATTGCAATTTTTTGGTCTTTGATGTTTTTGGCTTTCACCATGGATCGGACAATACTTTTTTGGGCTTTAAAAATATTTGAAGAACCAGATGCTGATCCCCAAAGAATTATGCAATATTTTATTATTAAGTTATGATCAATATGTACACCTAAAAACCTTATGGTGGTCGCTAAAATTAAAATCCAAATTATATGTATCATTGGTCTGAACCTGCGGCTGAAGCTGTGGATGAACCTTCTTTTGTAGCTGTGGCTGAACCAAATTCTGCAGCTGCGGCTGAAGCTGCGGATGTGGACGGCTGCGCCTCGGGGTGGTTCAGGGAAGTCGCCCGGCGCCGCTCTGTACCCCTCATAGGAGACGTCTTCCTCAGCTCTCTTTGTGCTGCGAGGAAGTGTTGGGTGTCATTTCAAAAACCAGGTGAACAGTTAATATAAATCATACTCTTGTCAAGTTACTCTCTAGAAAATTCTGATCCGGACAAGATGAAACTTTCAAAAACATAAAAAATCCCATGATTTGATTTTTTCCATGGAACTGCTCCTAAACTTATGATTTGTTTATACATGAGCAAAAACGCTGATGTATTACAATTGCCACCTTGCCAGGATCTTTTCAATTAAAAGGTAAATTAATTTATCTTAATTAGGTAAATTATACACCCTTTTGATCTTTTTAGGTAAATTATAAAATAATCCCCTTTCAAAATCCCTAAAAATCCCTCACTCGACTACTGAAGGCTTCTCGCATGTTTCTTAAACGTTAGAGCCGATGTTAGCTTTGAGATCATAACCGATACACAGCACACAGGAAATCTGAATTATGAAGGGAGAGGGACACACTCCTAACCTATCCCCCAGGCTCCTCCATTGACTACTCAACTCCAAAACCCCTAGAGCCCCAAATAAAGATCATTACTCAGGAGCTTTCTATGACAGAGCCAAGTATCAAGCAGGATGGTCAGAAGTCATCTTTATTGTCTCATAACTTTTTTTACAATTTCTGGCAGAGCCATACAAAACAGGTGTCATTGTCAAGTACAAACATGCAAACAAAATAAATCCTGACTAACTAAACTATATCCAATCGATTAATCCTTTGAAATTCCTAAATACTATGATACGTTTTATCCAACAAAAATTCAACTATTTTATCCTTACAAGATGTTGAGCCAATAATAGATTTGTAGTAACCTGGCAAGTTGTTGAATAATATAAGAGGGTGTCTTTTCATACAGATTTATTCTATGCACAGGATATTGAAAATCATTATAAAATCTAGTATTGTAATTGTGATGATTATTTTCACTAAAATGTTTTTCAAAATCTGACTTAACATACAAAAAACTTTTAAGAATATACAGATTAGGGACAGTTAAAATTTTTCATAAGCAGGTTTAAATGTCACTATTCTTGGATTTGTTGTAGTTTAAAAAGCTGATTAGAATAAAAAGTAATACCCCAAAGTTCAATTCCATATTGTAAAATTGATTAAAACAAGGCATGGTAGACCATAAGCCTGGTATTTAAAGCAACAAAATTTATTTGGACCATCATTTGAAAGCAAACTGAGTTTGATTTTTTGGCATATGATTTCTCAAATTCAAAAAACTATCGACATGAATTCCTAAAAACATTGCAAAGTTGCAAAAATTAATTTTTTCATTGTCAAAATAGATAAAACCTTCAATGTCATCCCTACATTGTGCAGTTTGAAATTTTACAATTTGTGTTTTAACTGTTCATTTTTGAACCATTAACTTTAAAATACTTTGACAAAACTTGTAGAGCTTGACCTAAAAACCAAATTTGATTCCTGAATGTTTTTTGACTTAATTATGGCACTCCGGGCCAATAGGCCCAATGTATTTTTCAGGGTTGGGTCCCTTGTCCTGTCCTACCAAACAGGCCAGGCTGATCCACTTATCACTCAAGGCTTTTTTTTAAGGGGGATTCGGTAGTCGGTAGTCCCCTACCCTCAGGAAAATCCTGTGAGGGTACTTCAGCCATTATTTTGGCTTTTTGTACAGCTACTGGAAAGGGAAGGAGACTTCCCTTCTATTATCCCTTTGGCTCATAGCCTTTAGTAGATTAATACAAGGGAAGCAAAAGGAATAGGTAGATGGAATAGGTTTGGCCAAACTTAGACTGGGTGGGCAAAGGTGTACCTTTTGTCCAATGGATGCTGGAACAGGGCCTCAAGGGATCAGGTGGCCCTCATATTGGCCCTTGCATACGAGGCTAAATTGATGCATCGGCATTTCGATGCATGCCAAATCGAATTGCGATTCAATGCATCAAATCGAATCAAATCGAAATTTCGATGCATTTTCGATGCATCGCACACCCCTAGTCCTAAGAATATACTATTAACCGCCTGGCGTGGTTGTTTGCAGACTATGTGGGTCTGGGAGATGGTACAGGTGGCAGATGTGCCGCATTGTCCTAAGAATATACTATTTACCGCCTGGTGTGGTTGTTTGCAGATTATGTGGGTCTGGGAGATGGTACAGGTGGCAGATGTGCCTCATTGTCCTAAGAATATACTATTTACTGCCTGGTGCGGTTGTTTGCAGATTACGTGGGACTAAGAGATGGTTTAGGTGGCAGATGTGCCGCATTGTCCTAAGAATATACTATTTACCGCCTGGTGTGGTTGTTTGCAGACTATGTGGGTCTGGGAGATGGTACAGGTGGCAGATGTGCCTCATTGCCCTAAGAATATACTATTTACTGCCTGGTGCGGTTGTTTGCAGATTACGTGGGACTAAGAGATGGTTTAGGTGGCAGATGTGCCTCATTGCCCTAAGAATATACTATTTACCGCCTGGTGTGGTTGTTTGCAGATTATGTGGGTCTGGGAGATGGTACAAGTGGCAGATGTGCCTCATTGTCCTAAGAATATACTATTTACTGCCTGGTGCGGTTGTTTGCAGATTACGTGGGACTAAGAGATGGTTTAGGTGGCAGATGTGCCGCATTGTCCTAAGAATATACTATTTACCGCCTGGTGTGGTTGTTTGCAGACTATGTGGGTCTGGGAGATGGTACAGGTGGCAGATGTGCCTCATTGCCCTAAGAATATACTATTTACTGCCTGGTGCGGTTGTTTGCAGATTACGTGGGACTAAGAGATGGTTTAGGTGGCAGATGTGCCTCATTGCCCTAAGAATATACTATTTACCGCCTGGTGTGGTTGTTTGCAGATTATGTGGGTCTGGGAGATGGTACAGGTGGCAGATGTGCCTCATTGCCCTAAGAATATACTATTTACTGCCTGGTGCGGTTGTTTGCAGATTACGTG
This sequence comes from Flexamia atlantica, assembly GCA_035578135.1. Taxonomy (NCBI): domain Eukaryota; kingdom Metazoa; phylum Arthropoda; class Insecta; order Hemiptera; family Cicadellidae; genus Flexamia; species Flexamia atlantica. Next base: position 1,836,535 of record JAQJVK010000065.1, on the reverse strand, counting down.
GGACTAAGAGATGGTTTAGGTGGCAGATGTGCCTCATTGCCCTAAGAATATACAATTTACCGCCTGGTGTGGTTGTTTGCAGATTATGTGGGTCTGGGAGATGGTACAGGTGGCAGATGTGCCGCATTGTCGTAAGAATATACTATTTACCGCCTGGCGTGGTTGTTTGCAGAATATGTGGGTCTAAGAGATGGTACAGGCGGCAGATGTGCCGCATTGTCGTAAGAATATACTATTTACCGCCTGGCGTGGTTGTTTGCAGATTATGTGGGTCTGGCAGGCGGAATCATTAATAAAAGAGGCGATAGATAGCCCTCTCTCTCTTGCCTTTTGTTCTTCCATTCTCTGTGCTTGCGGCAGTGGCAAAGACGAGCTTTGGTCGTGTGCCGGTGATACGGCCCGACATTTCGGTAATTATGAATTACTACCTACATCTTCCTAGTTTTTCTGAATGTAGTTCATTTCAACAGTGCAGTTCATTTTTCTTTGTTTGCAATTACAGCTCATTCAGAAAGGAGTATGATGTAAAGTATTGTACGTCACACGCCCGGTAAGTTTCCCCTGCTCGCATGAATATCCCGCACTTGCCTGGCAGGAACTATCATGCTCGCACAGTAAAATGGTACTTACCTGGCTAGTAACGTATTATACTATATATCTGAGAGTCGATTTATCAATCAAAACATTAATAGTGGACACATGCTGTTCAGCAGCTGTAAGTTTTCATTTGGTCTAATGAACATAAAAATGTTTATTAAAATCAGCTGTTCTACTCCCGTAATTTCTACTCCCGTAATTTCTAGAAGCTGTAATTTCTACTCCCGTCTTTTTATTCTTATGGACAGATACAAAAATTTCAGGGCGTCTATGGCTCTTTCCTTTTGTTTAACCTTTATAAATTTTACTTCCAGCAAAACTTCACACCGAGCTGGATTCATTGTAAATATTTTAAGTTTACAAAATGTCTTCTTATTTTATTTCATCTACGACACAGACACTACACATGGCGCAGTTCACTAAACGAACCGATAATTTGCGAATAGAGGTTTTTGATGGAAACTCTGAAGATTGGACTTACTGGCATGAATGTATCAAGATTGCATTTCGAAAAAGAGGAATCAAGAATGAAGATTCAAAACGAGACCTATTACTAGGAAACCTTGGGCCTCAACCATTCAAGCTAGTATTTGACCACGTACACCCTCCTCCCATCAGTAATCTTCACTTTACAGAAGTTATTGACATACTGAGGAAATACTACACAAAAGCGTCTGCACCACTATCGCAACGGGTTGTCTTCACTCGTGTTTCATCGTTCATCGTGTACCGGAAGTTGTTTTGAGGCACTTGCTCCAATTAATTATGCCTGTACTCAGCTTTGCCTCGAACGTGAAACATAAGCGCGCATCGGAAAATGCCACTTTCGGTACTAGTATTACTAGCAATAAAAATACTATTTATCCTAGTTACTACTTTTTTTACTACCAGTTAAAATACTATTTTTTTTATCAGCTAAAATATTTTTAAAGCCCACGAAGTAGTCGTAAACATAGTTAAACTGTCCCGTACGGAACTTGGAATAAGTGTGTAGCCTTGATGACGAATGCTGGTAAGGATGCCAAAGGAGTATTGTCATATCGGAAGCATCGGTATTTTAGTTACGATGTATCGCAAAAAAGCATTTAGATATTTTTTCCGATATGATCAGTGTATCGATATTTATTATCATACTGACTCTTACATTCCTTTTAGTTGGCTCGAAAGTTTCCCTTTACCAATACCAGTCAGAAAAAGTTTTCATGACTACGAATTCAGGAAACTCAGCTGATTTGCAGCAAACCAGCGTTTGTTGCATGTATAGCTGTGTAACTGCATGTGTAACTAAAATACATTTAAAAACATTTTTTTAAAGTTTTTAAAAATGTTTTTAAATGTATTTTAGTGTATTGTCAATGTTTGTGGACTGTTTTAGTGTTGTGTTCTTGATGAAGATATATTGTATTAAGGTTTGAAAATTACCTATGAATAGGTTGAAACTCGAGTAACCAATTTTGGATTACAAAGAATCGTTGATGGCATTTGGTGAGTAACCTGTTATATTTGGTCAGAAACGTTTCTGGAGGCATCATGATGTTTAAAGAAGATTATATTTCAATATAACGTGATTTAATACTTAAGATTTGATCAAATCTTTTTATTTGTTGTATTATTTGTTTTTTTTTAGTTTAAATTTGTCTTTTGTTATATCTTACGATTTTTAGAATGGGGGGGGGGGGGGTAATGGCACTGCGTAACGTAATTTTTAATGGGGGTTGGTGTCACCGTTACAGTTCCATTTCAAGGGGGGGTGGAGGGGTCTAAAAATGCAGATTTTAGCATTACGTAATTTATGGACGGCCCGGTAGAAACAACCACACAAAAAATACACTACATAAAAATTTGGATATTGTTAATTTATTTTTAAAATAAAAAGCATCTTTTATCTACAGACCGGAATCAATTAATGACCTATGACTGGGTTCCGTACTATGATGTATGCAAATCGAGCAATCGAGTTACAATTTCACAGTTGTTATCAATTATTACTATAAAATATATACTCCATGACAGATAGGTCCCATATAAGACACATATAACTGATTGTGATAGAAGTCGAAGGCACTTACCCTCTTTGAAGCGTTCCAAGACTTGGCTCACATCGGGAGTGACTTCCGTGAGAATGATGTGCAACAGCGGAATGGCTTTGAGCGGGAGATCACAACGGTCGAGCAACAGCAGAATAGAATCCCACATCTTGGTGGCTGCGACAAGAAACACGTCATTACATGATGTATAGATTGGTAACATGGCAAACAATTAGATAGGCACCAAAAATTCAGCCAGGAGGACCGCCATTTTGGCTTCGGGAGGGGGGGGGGGGTTCCTAAACAATCCTCCGCCCAGTGTGGGCCCCTATACACCTTACTAGCAACGTTTAAACCAACACTTTTTTTTCTTCATTAGGGGTAGTATAATCAAACATTTTTAATTTTATATTAATGCGAGTGTGGAGGTTTATTGCATGTAAAAGCAAAAAATAGGGGTTTTATTATTTCTGTAAGAATGACATTTTCAACATACTGTACCGGGTTTAGCAAAACCCCTACTATTCTGTCTGTAACCTGTATACAGCTGTAAATAAAGATATTTATGTTTCTGATTCTAAATACAGGGTGTCTATAAAAGAACTCCGGGATTTTAAAAATTCATATCTTAATAACTGAAGAAGATAGCAAAATGTAGTTAATTTCTATGAAACAAGTAGCTCATCAAGTTTTACTGAAAAAAATTGGGAATGTTTTCGTCAAGAGGTGGCAGCGCTACAGAGCGTTGACTTTGAAACAACGTAGCGCGGCTATCAGTGCTGTCTGGATTGCCGCGATGTGGCGACGCCACAGTAAAAGGCTCAACGCGTTATTTGACTAATAGAAACTAAATCTGTTGTTACCATACAAAGAAACTTTCAAAAATACGTGATGTTGACCAACTCAGGCAATGAATAATCAATTCTGTGGCAACCGTCTACCCAGACATGCTGGCTAGTACATGGGAAGAGGTGTAATATCGTTACGATGTGTGCCGTGCCACTCTAGGGGCTCATATTGAACTTTATTAAATTGCTAAAAAAACTTGAAAATGCAAACTTTCCAATCATATATTAAAAAATTATATGAGTTTTTTACTTTATTAAAATATTTTGCCTCAAACCCATGGAGTTCTTTTATAGACACCCTGTATATCAAACAGATCTTAAGGTCGACACATGTTTTTTTTGCCATATTTCTTATCACTCACTGATATGATTATTGTAAATGCATGTTTTTATCGTGATATTGTAGTTTTAAAAATGCACATGTACCTAAGCACTTAGCCTAGAGTAAACTGAACGAGGGTAAAGGCAAAAATAACAGTTATGTTCGAAGTGGATTAAAAAACAGTGTCAGGGTTGCCACAGAATTTTTGAGGCCTTTTTTCCTGACTTTTCTTGACTTTTCCTGACTTTTACTGACCAATCTGAGAGATTTTTCCTGACTTTTTGGAACCGCAGGGTTTTACAAATAGACACATTATTTTTGTTGTTTTTAATGCAACCCCCTCATTGATAGTAAGGCTCAAGCAAAACATGGTTAGTGTTGTTTTTGGGCTATTTAGAAAATGAATTCATTATTTTGATGACTTAAACTACACACAATTCATATACACTCTAAAATATAACAACTTAAGATATATGTGGTTTCGTAAATTTTTTAGAGAAAATATGCCGATTAGCCAAATTTTAAAAAAACCATACGATTTAAAGAGCGTCCGTATGAGATACGAACTTTTCAGATGTATACTGTACATACGTTGAAATATTGTACATACATAAACAGTTAGAGGAATGATTACAAAATTTCTTTTTTTATGGTACAAATTTAGGAGCGTTTGTATGAAAAATGTATATAGGACATACTACACATTTAGGTGTATAGTAGACATACGTTGAAAAATTGTAAATACAAAAACAGTTTAAGAAATGAATACACAATAGCTTTCGATCGATGACGAAGGAACACAAGGAGACATTACGAATATGGTCACTGGGGTTCGGGCCATGGTATTAAGTATGACTTTCAAACACTGACGAGGGAAAAGAAGGAGGCATCACTGCTTTACGAATATGGTCACTGTGGTTCGGGCCATGATGTTAAGTATGACTTTCAATCGCTGACGAGGAAAAAGAAGAAGCCATCACTGCTTTACGAATATGGTCCCTGGGGTTCGGCCCATGATATTAAGTATGACTTTCAATCGCTGACGAGGGATTGATCAAAATAAGTTTGGATATTTATTGAAAGATATATTAGAAAATTTACTAGCCTTGTACTCTTGTAGATTCATCTAAAAAATCATCGGATTCTGATTCTGCATCTGGCCAACTCATTTCCAATAATAAAAAGCGCACAAAATCTTACACGGTGCAAAAATTTATTTTAACTTCCAATTTGTGGGGGGGAAATCAAAATTCGAGACGGTCAGATTGTGCCACTGCAAATTTTCCTGACTTTCAGCATTTTTTCCTATTTTTCCTGACTTTCGGCATTTTTTCAAACATTTTCCTGACTTTTCCTGACCAAAACCCAAAAATCCTGACTATTCCTGACTTTTAATGTCTGTGGCAATCCTGAGTGTGCTGCAGGCTAGTAATATCGAGCCTTATGGAGACAGAGTTTGCCCCTAATGGTAGCCCCACAACCTTCAACAGGGATAATAAAAATACCCCCGTTGCAGCAGACCTGCATACTCAGTGAATTTCAAATGCAAAACAACATATTTCAATCCAACATAGCAAGATTTGACATGTTTTGGTAAGCTTCATAAGAATAATATGGTGAATGAGTATGCAGGTCTGCTGCTACAGGTATATTAAAACTGGATGGTTATAATTCAATATTTAGTAGATCTGAACTAAAAGAAGCTATTTACCAAGTTTTATCACGATATGTTGAGAAATAACCGAGATATGGAATTTTACTTATTTCCCATAAGGTTAACATTGGGACAACGTACTATGTTTACCACTTTCAATATCTCGGTAACCAATGGACATAGAGCAGTGATTCAGGATACCAAATTGTTTGTTTTTTTGAGCTGAATTCAATGATGCCAACAAAAATTCGATAAATTTTATTTTTCTATGTAAAAAACTCAAAAAACCCATTTTTGGGGGGGTTTATCCCCCTTTACCCCCCCTTCCGGTGGTCCGATCGGGCTGGTTCACGAACTCGTCCGAATAATTACTACTTTACACACCTGTGCCAAATTTCATTCCGATCGGACCATTTTTGCGAGCGCTATCATGCTATCATGCGCTATCATGCCCGTACATAGATACCTATGTATATATATATCTAGAAATTTGAACGAATGGTGTTTTTTGCTTCAGGGGGCCCCAAAATGAAAAGTTATCATGGTCTCAGGCTTAAGTCTTACCATGAGACCTACCCTTCGTTAGCCTCTTAGCTTCTTCCCTATAGGGGAAATTCGCTAATAAAAATAATAAAAGAGCAAGAGAGCTGGTTCCAATCGGCTACGGTCGTAAAAAAAGGAATTCCAAAGGGGCTTTTGAAACCTTGGGGCAACCATAAAACCACCAGTGGACATCTGTCTCATTAAATGTGTTAGTTTATTTGTACGGATGGAAGGATTGGATTTTCAGTTTCGGACGAGACAAGCTATTTTTCTTCCCTCTTAAATTCGGGACAGGACAGGAAGGGATTTAGATTTTTGTCTTCCCTAAAGCTTCGGGAAATGTTTGTGTCTTTAAGCAACAGGTTAAAACCAATGTAAAATATAATTGATCTTACTAAGTCCCTACCAACTGGCCAAATTACAAGAGATAAATTTAAGTAAAAAAAAAATTATTAACTTATATACTATGGACAAAATAACAAACTTTAAAATACCCCCGTCGCAGCAGACCTGCGTACTCAGCGAATTTCCATAGGATTTATTTTGTATATGTGAGCATTCAACTTGTTTTAAGGAAGTATTATTTGAATACGTTAAGTAAATAATATACTAAAAACTCATATTTAATCATTCATGAGCTTTAAACATGAGGAAAATTAACAAAGATATTGGTTTTCATTAGTAATACATACACTTTTGTATTTTATATAATTCTTAGTCTTTTAATTTGTAATAACTGTAATCTTGTTATAGAATATAAATGTCAACAAACATATAACCAATGAACTCAAAACACTCAAAACAAACAAATGATTTAATCACATGAAAAAATTAAAGTCAATCATATGGTCAGTTTTATGGTGATTAAAACATCCCTGTTGCAACAGACCTGCATCTGCAGCCAATTTCAATAAAACATATAATCAATCCTCATAATTGTAAACATACCAAATATTATGCTACATTTTCAGGCAGTTTAGACCAAGACATCCCCCCCTCCAAATGCTCTTACTTTCTTTATTAAATTTAAAAATAATTTGTATTTTTTGATATAACGTATATTTTCTGCAAAATCTTGATCAATGAACTCAAGATATTTGAACTATTCAAAATAAACACAAATAAAATATTCAACACCTGAAAATTTAGTCATATGTTCAGAATTATATTTTTTTTTAATCTCAAATCAGGGTGACTATACTTTTTGGAGGGAAAAATTAAAAACAATATTGGACAACGTACTGTGTTTAGCACATCCAATATTATCCCAAATCTAAGCAACGGATTGACATAGAATAATAATTTAAAATGCTAAATTGTTTGTTTTTTTAAGCTGATTTCAATTTTGACAATTAGGTTTAAAAATAATTAGTAAAAAGGTGTTAAATCTTGAAAATAAATTTTATTTTGTGAAAAAACCTTCTTAGAGTAAATCGATCTTGCTGGTTTTCGAACTCGAAGTCATGAATGACGCTTTATACGTTTGTTTCAAATTTCATCAAGATCGAACCTTTTTTACAAAAGTTATCGCGCCTACGGACAGGTATATATATAATATATATATATATATATATATATATACATATATATGAAAATGAACGAGCGGTGTTTTTGGGGTCTGGGGACCTCAAAATGAAAAAATAACATGGTCCCGGGCTTAAGTCTCACCGTACCGCCTACGGTAATAGCTACTTCCCTATAGGGGAAATTCGCTAATTCCCTATAGGGGAAATTCGCTAATACTTCTCAATAGGGGAAATTCGCTAAAACACATTCCAAAATATAAAAAAAACTTGTAACTGAGTTAAATGGTTCAATAAAATATTAACTTGTATAAAATTGCAAATACTACAGTACATTTTTATAATTTTGATAATATACTGTCATGCATAATCAACAAACATATTATTATACTTTCATTAACTTTAGACTTTCTTATTTTATCTTTAAGTTCTTATTTTAATTCAAGAAAAGGACTCATAATTTTTCCAGCACTTTAAAATATAGCAAAAAATAGAAAATTAATTTAGTTTCAAGAAGACAACTTTAAGACTAGTTTTTCTGTTAGGTGGTTTTGTTTTGTGTTAGGTGGTTAAAGGTTGAAGTTTTCATTTTGAGGAAATTAATTTACACTGCTGTTTTTATTACTTTGACAAGGATGTAGCCTTAAAGACGATAGATAAATTCTTATATTCAAAGACTGTGTATGCCTCATACGTGGAACACATAAAATAAAAAACTCTTAGCTCATAATTAATTTTTCAATTTCTTATCAAGGCTTCTATGGCGAATTTTAAAAGGCATAATAAATAGGCTTAACTAACCATCATGGTGGACACAAGCTTTATTCTAATAAATAAAACTCAACAACTTTCATGGTGCCGACTTAAAGATACTTTCAAGCTGCTTCATGTTACCGAAAACATAATTTATTTCCAATATATTGCCACATGATAATATCACATTTTGTAGGTTAAATATTGCTTCCATCACATTTGCTGGCCAGTTTTTATTCGTGTGTTTGTATTACAGGGTTACACAAGCAATTTCAAGCACTCGAGCATGATTCAAAGTTTGAGAGTCGGCAGTCTATATACTGTGTCTGCGTCAACAACACTCTGAGACATTCCTCGTACACCAATCACCGTCAAGAACCATTGAGATTGTAGATAAGCGGTGACCACTTCACAACAATCAACAGTCAACAAAACATGCGTTGTTGACGATTGGCCTTGTTGATTTCAAAGACCCTGTGGAATTTTACTATATTCCTCACACTTTTAACCTTGGACCAGTGTTTCCCAACTGGTGGTATGCGAGTGCATTTTCAGTGGTATGCGACACATTAAGAAGTGGTATAAAATTACTCATTTCACGTCCATCATGCACTTATCCCAATTGACACAATGTCTAATAACTTAATAGCAAAAGAAATTCATGCATATTTATCAATTTATAAATACATGCAGTAATAAATATATTAAGATAAAACTGAAATAGTTTATATATCTGATATGTAGTTTAAGAAAAACTTTGAATGGTACAAGTCAGAAAAAATAAAAAGATTAACAATACAAATAACAGATACAAAAAACATATAAAACAATGCCATTTGAAAATATTAATCCAATATATTTTATAAAACTTGATTTCCAAATTTATTCTGAGACATGCAAAATATATCTAATTCATTTGGTAACGAGTTGAAAATTCTACCCATTACATTTAATGGAGAACTGAACCCTAAATTGGTTTGAAAGTAGAGGGGAGAAAACATCATATGCAGCAGGAATTCTGTCACGATACATTGAACAGTATTTTAGATGATAGTTTGTTTACTTTCGTTTTGGCCAACTTAGGTGATTCCTAGTCTACCTAATTTCATTAAGATCATCCCAAGAAAGGTGTGAATTAGTTTTCTCGTTTTAAACTAACTGTATGTTGGTTTCTTTATGCATAAAGCCATCATCAAAGACCCTCACAGAAGTATTTTGTTGCTAAGAATAACAGCTGACCATAATAAAAATAATGGGCTGTGGCACTTGGATCTGTTGAGCAAGCAGCTGATGTACTATTGAAAGTAAAACCATTGTAAAACTAACAGAACTGTGGTATTTGGTTCCTTTAAATTTATTACTTCAACTGGATTCTTAAGTGCATTACGGATGTTTGGTGTTTGGTTCTGTCATGCAAAATACCCTATCAGCAAAGAAATGCATGGTTTATAATTTTATTGATTGATGTACTATAAAGTTCTCCTGTAAAAGATGGTGGCAATTACTCAATTCAGCCGAATTTGGTGATTGGTTCCTCAATGCATATAGTGGTCCATTATTACAGTCTGAAATAAAAAGTTTAGTCATGAATATGATGCCACAATCGGTACTGCTAATTTTTTAATCATCGTTAGTTTATGAACTTAGGAAGAAAAACAATCTTATGTTTTACTTAGTGGAAATATGTAAACTTTTGCCCTAACCATTTAGTGAATTTTTCATTTAGATCAAAAACGAAATATCATTTCATCATATATTTCGAAATATCATTTCGAAATATTCATTTAGATCATTGAAATCAACGTTGTAGAGTGTTACTGGTTTGGTTTAATTATGTAATTTTAACTATTTATTTTTAACTTGAAAGTATTTTGGACTTAAGGAATAAAAAACAAATGCATTTTGTAAATTGATAATAATTTTAAATAAATTATCTTTATTCGTATTATTAAATTATGCAAAATCATACAAAATATTGATGAACCTATCAGATCATTATCTTGTTTTGGAGGTAAGCTTTTTTTATTACGGATTAGTGTTCACTTGAGGTACATAAAAATTAGTTTATTGTATCTTTTAAAATTAAAGTTAAGCTTAATAATTAAAATTGTTAATGATTGTTAAAAAGGCTTGGTTCGAAAAAGCTCGAGCTCCAAAATTTTTGAAAAAGCTCAGCTTGGCTTGGCTTGAGTTTGAAAATCAGTATTCGCACACCCCCAATGTGCACCTCATGACGTAATTCTTGCTACGAAATCTTACTACTGCAAAAGAGAGCAGTAAGGATTATCTGTCATGCCCACTACAGACAACACTACAAGCCTTTATTTAAGGAGTAGAGAATTTTGACAGTTGTAAATATGTACATATTCCAATGTCTTGTTAGTATTAAGAATAATATTGATGATTTTCCTGTTACTAGTTCTGTGCATGACCATGATACTAGGTTTAGTGCTAAGCTTTGTGATACCTAGGTCCAGGACTGTTAAAAAAGCAAGGTCTTTTCCTGTTGCAGGAATGAAACTATTCAACCACCTCCCAGGTCACCTAAGAAATTTGGAAAGAAAATGCTTCCAAACTACAATCCTAAATTGGCTTTTTGAACCCTATGTACAAATCAGATGAGTTTTTTGAATTAGCAGTAGGGGTGTGCGAGTACTCGAGAATCGAGCTTTTTTCGAGCCGAGTATATACTACTCGGCTCGACTCGACTTATTGCAAATTACTCGAAAGTTCGAGTCGAGTAGTTACTCCCGCCGTTTACTCGAAATCGGCACGTGCGAAAGAATATTACGGCCATTTTTCACAATGTCAATCCATCTTTAACGAATATAACTGAATCCTCGTTTGTTATAAACTTGAAGTAAAAAGTTCTTTTTAGTTATTAAAGACACATAAATTTTGATATCACTCTATCTTTTCTAGTTTGAGGTTAGTTATTGTTACATCTTGTAAAAAAATGATTTTTGTTATAATTTAGAAACCATTCCAAATAAATAAAAACTTAGTTTTTTTTGTTGACAGTTACATAAATAAAAATGTACCTGTGTGAATAATTCAAAGGAAATATTTTAATCATGAATTGAATCATGTAATTGGTCATGGCTTATAATTAGTGTTTTCATTTCATTTCAAACCCCAGGTAAGCATTAAACACAAGTAAGGCTTGAAAAATATATCAAATCAAGAATTATTGTAAGTTTAAGTAAAAGGTTTTCTTTCTTTTGTTTTGGTATCATTTATTTGCATATCTGCTCTTAGTTCAATAACTCTTTTAAGTTTAATTACCTCGAAATTGTAATTTGTATTTGAGTAATGATAATAATTTTTTACCATTATGTAGAAACATGGTGACTATTATATAACTTAAAAAAAAAACTCGACTCGAAAAAAGCTCGAAACTCGCGGGTATTTTTCAAAACTCGGCTCGGCTTGACTCGACTTCAAAAATCACTACTCGCACACCCCTAATTAGCAGTTAGCTAAAGTAAGTTCTGCATTTTCATATCATGAGTTTTTTGGTTTGCAGCTTTATGCATGAACTGTATGGTTTGCCTATTGCATCATTGCTTGATTTGCTTTTTCTTTATTATTTGTTCATGATTTATTTTGATTGATATGACATGCCTGCTATTTCTTTATGCATGGTTTGTAGTTTTCTTTGCCTTGTGAGCCTTAGTGCTTGGATTGTGTAAGTTAAGTGACATAGCCTGTAACAATGTATTGTTGATTGGCCAAATAATTTCATTGTATTGGGTGTCTGGGAAGGAACTCCCTAATTTTGATAAACTATAAGTTGTAGTATAATAATCATATCACCATAAATAATATATCAAAAGAAAGGTAAACTCACCAAGTTTTTATTAGAAGTCACAAATTTTCCATGTATGTATAACTTTGGGCTCAAATCGCAAATGTAGAACAAATCAAATATAATTTTCCCTATTCATCGATGTTGATGAAAAAACGTGATTTAATCGGACTTTTTTTTGTTATTAACACAAATCTTGAAAACCAAGCATCCTACTGTCAACACTCAAATTCTTGAATCTTGAATCTACAAAATTAAAGAAAATTACGTTTCCCTTGACTTGAGGTGTTTCCTAGGTCCGTAGATATGTGTATCTGAAGACTGGAAATTGATTTTTTTGTGTTTTGAGTGCCACATTGCCAAAATTTTGAATACAAAAAAAAAACAACAATTTTACCAAAAACCTGGTGAGTTTCCCTTTAATTTGATATATTATTTATGGTGGTATGATTATTATACTACAACTTATATTTTATTGAAATTAGCGAGTTCTTTTCCAGACACCCGGTACAGTAGACCCCCTCTTACCCGACCTCATTTTAACCGACGATCGGATTATCAGCCCTTGTTGGTCAAATATTAAAGATCGTTTTAACCGACCCTGTTTTGAGAAGAGTTCGGTTTAATCACCCTTTTCTAGGTATCGCAAAATTTCGTCCCCATACCCAGCGATGGAAACGTTACGCTCGATTATTCAGTTTGTTGCGGGTTAAAATATTTTGAATATTTATCTTATATTTAGTTTATTGAAATGTTTTGTTTGAACGGGTTTTTGAGTTATAAGATTTCTACATTATTATTTAGGAAAATAGGCTTAAAATTGTAGTATATTTTCTAAATAATCCACGAACGGCTTTAGAATAATGTTAACAGAACCCTAAATCAATAGAGCTTTTATTTTTAAGTGTTCAGAGGATTACCCGTTTTATCCGACCTTTTAAGATATCCAATCGAGATCTGTTCCTGTTAGGGTCAGTTAAGAGGGGGTGTACTCTATTCAATTGTTGACCGCCCGGCTCCCGGGCTGTCGGATCGGGTACTCACCCTTGCCGGTGTCCCGGCAGTCCTGGCAGACCGGGTCGAAGACCTCACACGCAGACCTTCGCAGCGGCGCCGCGTCGTAGTCCACTTGTGAGTATCGCAGCGGTGTCAGGTCGAAGAACACTTGTAAGTCGTACCTCAGACGATCGTACTCCTGCCTCGCCATCACCTTCAAATCAAATCAAAACTATCTTCATTCAACTTTGCAGTCATACAAGAATAGCATTTTGAAAAAAAAGAATAGATAAAAGTAGGGGTGTGCGATGCAGCAATTTTTTTTCGATTCGATGCGTCGATGCGATTCAATTCGATGCAGTGCGGCGTTATTTGCTGTTAAGAGTTATTTACAGCTTGCATTACTGTAATGGGTCAACCTTAAAGAGGGTCGAAGGAGAAAAATTGCACACAAAGTTTGAATGAGTCTGAACCAAAGCATCTGCAATAGGCCTAGGTACTGAACCATTCATTATAGATAGGCCTAGGAATTTTGAACAGTAAATAAATAAATAATTATATCTTAATTCCTTTACATCCTTTCACAATCTCAAGAAATAGTTATTATTACTAGGCCTAGTTTTTCTTAAAAAAACACAAGCAGTCCAAGTAAAAATTAATCAATTCAAAGTTTGTTAAGTTATCTAATAATCATAACAATTAGCCTAAGTAACTATTCTCGGATGCAATTAAAGTAGGCCTATCCCTACCGGTGTCGGTATAGTCATTGGTAACTATCTGTTTCAACAAAGCTTTTGCTACTTGAGCCCGCATCGTCTACAATCTCTTTGTCGCAGTCTTCAGACATCTTTATTTATTTGTCATTCAATTACTCCAAAACAAAACATTCAATTGCATTCGCGCGACAATCAAAAGAAACAAACACTAATTAATTACGGCGCAGTGGTGAGCTTTACGACGACGGCAGACAGCTCGACAGCTGAGCATCACAAAACAGTGTTATCACTTATTATAGACCGTGTTTACCCGCAAAAATACCCGTCTCTGCTGGAATAAAATATTGAAAGTATTACAAAATCCCCACACGGGCTTGGAAATACCCGAGAGTCGGGTAATTTCTCTAACAGCAGTATTTGGTTTTGTTCCATTGCGTGGTCAGCCTGTATCACCATCACGATCGCGGTCACACTGCAAGCTGCCGCCGACTGTCGTAGTGCTCGTTTTATTCTCGTCATTGAAATTGGCGAATGGAATTATACAGCCATACAATCTTTAAAACTCATTATAAAATAGAGAAACATCTATTGCAATAATTTTCAAACTTGGTGAAAAAATAACAATGCACTACGTTGTCACGCAGCCTTTATTACGTGTTCTTTGTTGTTAAGTTTCTAGAGTCTGAAAGTGAAATAATAATGAAATAATGAAATAATGACTTTATTCCCCAATAACACATCAAATTAACAATAATTACAAAAATAGCTTGGAATAAATTACGTTGTCACAGTATCCAGTAATGGTGACAACGTTTTACAATAAAAATAAAATGTATACATGACAGTAAAATATAACTGAGTCCAGTCCTTTCTTGAAAATAAAATTAAAAACCATGCCGCTCTCCGTGGCGTCTTAATTAAATTTATTTTACTTAAATAAAAAACAAAAACTTAAAACACTGATTTAATTATTATTAAAAAAAAATAAATAACTACTTATCAAAAATATCTAACACTTGTATGAACCAAAATACATTACTGAATGTTACTGATCTGTAATGTGAAAAGAATTTAAAGTAGATCAAATTGAAAAGGTTATATAACTAAAAGTTTTTTCCTACTAACAAAGAACAATGTTTAAAAAATCTACATCCGGTGTTTTGAAAAGCCATTTTTTAAATTTAGCAGAGAACAAATTCAAAGTCAAACAACTTCTAATTTCTTCCGGTAGCTGATTGAAATACTTAGGACCGTTGTACTAAGAGTGTCTGAATAATGTTTTGTTTACTTTCGGTAATCTGAAAATTCCTTGATTATAATTTCTAGTATTGTATGAAGGATTTCTTGTTCCATTATTACCGCTTCGAACATAAAAAAGGCCTAGAACCTTGTAAATATATAAATGCTGAATTGGAAGTATTTTTAGTTCACAAAATAAAGGAAACGAACTATCTCTTTTTCGACAATTTGAAATTAATCTTACAAAATGATTCTGTGTAATTCTCAATTTTTCAATGTGACATTTAAAAGTACCCCCCCAACATTGGATGGCGTACTGTAATCTTGAATCAATCAAAGCAAAATAAAGAGTTCGCAGTAAAAATGCACTGCAAATATTTTTCAAAAAATAAAAGGTTCTTATGAAGAATTTAATTTTTGAATGCAAATTTGTCATATGTTTTTCCCAATTTAAATTTTCATCCAAGATAACACCAAGATAACGAAAATTAGTAACCTTTTCAATTTTTTTACAATTACATGAATTAAAAGAACAACCAAACATGTGGTAAATTAAATCATTTTGGAAATTAAAGCTATTGAGTAAACTAAAATTAATGTATTTTGTTTTATCAACATTTACTTGCATTTTGTTTGTTAAACACCAATTGCTTAATAAGCTTAAGTCATCTCTAATTTTTTCAAGAATTAAATTACTGTCTTTTTCGGAATAAAAAAGGGCAACATCATCGGCAAAGGCACAGATCTGTCCATGGAAAGGAAGTGTTAAAAGATCGTTTATAAAGATGAGGAATAAGGTTGCAGAGGTCACCGATCCCTGGGGGACTCCTGTCATAACATGTAAAGGCGAGCTTAATTGATTTAGAATCTTGGTTTGTTGAATTCTATTTGACAAAAAACTGCGGAACCAATCCAGTGCCGCTCCTCTCACGCCAGCTGCATTGAGTTTGGTTAACAGAATATTATGGTCCACTAAGTCAAATGCTTTTTTAAAATCAATGAAAACGCCAGTTGATTTATTTTTAATATTGAAACTGCTGTAAATTCTTTCTGTTACTGTAATTAATGCGTCCTCGGTTGATTTTCCCTTTCTGAACCCGAATTGTGAGTTACTGAAAAAATTGAAACTATCTAAATATTTAACAAGTCTAGTTTTCATTAGCTTTTCGATAATTTTGGAAAAAACAGAGAGCAAACTAATGGGTCTTAGATTATCCATTTTTAAAGAAGAACCTTTTTTATAAATCGGAATAACTGTACTTAATTTGAGTTTTTCCGGAAACGTACCGCTTGAAAAGCTTAAATTTATTAAATGAACCAAGACAGGAGCAATACTTTTGGCCACGGTTTTCACAAGCTGCACAGATATTTGATCAAAACCTGTAGATTTTTTATTTTTCAAATTGTTAATTGTGAAAAGAACCTCGGTGACAGTAGTGGGCGCTATGAAGCAGGAGTGAGGTCGGACTTGCAATGGTCGGGGCGGGGGAGGGAGCGGACCGCTGTGACCTTGAACCTGACTTTGCACTGCGATAAAGTAGTTATTTATTTCTTCCGCAAGCTGTTTTGGCTCACTCACTACAGTCCCATCTTCTCGCTCTATTTTACTAACATTTTTACTATCTGATTTGCCAACTATATTGTTTAACACTTTCCAATACTGTGAAGAATCGCCATTACACATATTTATTTTATTTTCCAAAAAATTATTTTTTGCTAAATCAATATCAGTTCTTAATTTCTCATAGAAACGTAAAAAATAGTTGCTAAAATTCAAATCATAAGGTCTTTTTTTATATAATTTATACAACTTTTTCCGTTTTGCTATTCTATTCAGAATATTTCTATTAATCCAAGGGCTAACTGATTTTGCCTTTTGAAATTTATTTTGTTTAACAACTAACTTAGAATTATTTACAATTGCTGAAAGTTTATTCTGGAAAGCATTATAAACATAATTTACATCATTAGATGACAAACAATCATTCCAATTTTCATCTTCCAGCTTATTTTTAATCAAATCTAAATCCAAAATATCCTTATGTAACACTTTATCATTACATATATTAATATCCTTAATCTTAATCATTGTATTAAAATTCAAGCCAAGCAAGCAATGATCAGTTAAGTATACGTCAAAGATAACAGATTTAAACAAGTTTATCTTTGGGTGCCTTATAAAAATATGGTCTACTAGGGTTTTGGACATTGTAGTTATTCTAGTGGGACTATTTATTAAAGAAACAAAACCATGGTTACTTAATAAACTAAGATAATTCTGTACATATGATTGATAATTATTTAATAGATTTATGTTTACATCCCCTATTAAAATTACGTTATTTTTTAACTCGTTTAGAACATCAGATAGCTCATTTATAAAGTTATTTTCTGAAAACATTTGCAATCTATAAAGACAAAAAATATTAAAGTAAACATTTTTAATTTTAACGTGTAATATCAATATATCAGCTGTGGTCATTTTAACATTTAACTGGGTAGTGTCTAAACTTTCACTAACATAACATAATACACCTCCAGCTCTATAATTTGAATTACAGCAATCAAAAACATTAAAACCATGAATTTTATAAAAATTAATTTTATCTTGATTTACCCAGATTTCACTAAGCACAATAAAATGAACATTTTCTTTGATTTCATTCAATTCTACTAAAAAACTATTAAAATTTTTTCTTAAAGATCTGATGTTTGCATAGATAATATTTAATCCGTTACACTCTGAGTTAAAAAATGTTGACAAGCTACTTACATAATTTTCTTGATTGATGCCTGTCATTAAATATATTTATTTTATTTGATCTGACAGAGTAATAACATTTTTAACTGACAAAAAATAATAAAAATAAACATACAGTTTAACTAACTAACTTCCTTGTTTAATTACTTGAGCTTACCCATCTCTTCATATGTACTCACTTTAAATGTTTTATCACCCGTGGATCGCTTTGCGAAGAATTTTCCGTCACGGCTCCACACGAAAGCGTACCCCAGTTCCTTGCACTTGGTCTTCAGTTTTGAGAAGAAGATCTTGTTTTCAGGTGAGAGATGGTCGTTCACGTACTCTTTCGCGCGGGAAGGTGTTGTTTACCTTGTCAGCAGTCAGATGCGCACTCCTTGCTCTGGATTCTTTATATTTAGAGATGAATGCCACCTTCGTTGTCCTCTCTGCAAACTGCACCACCAGCGACGGGGTCCGTGTCTTGTTGAAGGACAGGATGCGGTGAGCTGCTGCAATCTGGCTCGGCTGCACCTCCAGGCCCAGGGCACGGCCAATATCCCCAACGATTGCTCGCACATCTTCATTTGCTGACTTAGGAATGCCAGAAATCTCCACGTTGTTCTTCCTGATGTATTGTTCCAGGTTACGCAGCCTTTCCTGCAACTCGGTGACCTTGCCGTTTAATGCGACGTTTTGCACTCGCAGCTCTTCATTCACCTTTTTTATTTTGCCTATTTCTGTTTTAAAATCAGCAAACTGTTTATTCACATCGTCGACAATGTCCGATAAATGTTGCATGGATGATTTTAACTCCACAGTATCACTTTTTACAGCTTTAAGCTCTGTGGCTATTTCGCTTTTGAAATTTTCCATTACTGATAAGAAAAAATCCTTTGTTATTGCAGTTGTAGATGAAGAACTTGCATTTGATGAAGTTTTAGGTCGACACTCCAAGCACTTCCACGCTCGCGTTTTCACAGTTTCACCATCTTGGTTCTCAATACAGTCAACGTGAAAAAGACTGCCACAAACGCTACACTTTATAACCGGTACCGAACTACCGTCTTCAGATGACTTCTTGCAGACGCCACAGGTCGACATTGCTACTTAATTCAAGCACATTAACACTTTTAAACTGAAAGTTAAATGAAAAAGGTCGCGTTGAAACACGTTTCGACAGTCACTCGTATAACCTCAAAACTCGAGGGCGGAGAGATAAGAGCGCGGTCTTATCGGCTCGGCGGACGGAGCTGGACTGAAGTAGTACTACGCACTAAGCTTTTCATACACTAACTTCATTACGATTCAATAAACTGCTTTGAACATTAATATTACGCATTAACATAGTTTAAATGTTTGTTTAATTGCTTTCAACATATATTTTAAACTAATGGCGTCTAGTGAATCGAAGAATACCGATGCATCGTGGCAAAATCGATGCATCGCCATTTCGATGCAAGCTGAATCAAATCGCGATTCGATGCATTAAATCGAATCGAATCGTAACTTCGATGCATCGCATACCCCTAGATAAAAGAATGGAAT
The DNA here is from genome assembly GCA_035578135.1 of Flexamia atlantica. Taxonomy (NCBI): domain Eukaryota; kingdom Metazoa; phylum Arthropoda; class Insecta; order Hemiptera; family Cicadellidae; genus Flexamia; species Flexamia atlantica. The sequence continues at coordinate 1,817,221 of JAQJVK010000065.1, read as the reverse complement.
TTTTTAATTAACTCCATTTTACCGTATAAAGCCCATGTTAAATGTGCAGTACCTAAGTTTAATGAATGCAAATTTAAATGCATTGAAGACTCCACTTTTAACATGGAAGGAAGGAATATAGAAACACTCACACTTCAAGAGACCAGGAAGGAAAATATAAACACTTGATTTCCAAAACACCGATTTTTGAAAAACTATGAAGCCAAGGCCTGGAAATTTGCACCCAAAAGAGGTGAGTAGAATAACGTTTTAAGCACCTCCTTCAGATACACTTTGGCCAAATGACGTACCACGTTATGTAACAACAATACGTTTTTGTACTTTTATAGAGATAAAATTGTTTTATATTGAGTTTTATTTGTATTTATGTTGGTATTCCTACATTCCCTGATGTTTTTTCCAAAAGCAAAGAGCAGTCTCTCAGTAAACGTTGCAAACGCTGGCCGTTTAGAATGTTATAACCCCAAAAAAACCGTGTAAAAAGTTTTAAAATGCTCATTGTCAAGGAAAAATTTAATATAAGGCTACCTTATGATGTTTTCGATGGAGTATTAAAAAATTATGCATGATGATTAGTTCTAACCTTGAAAGAAACCTAAACTTAGAATTCAACTTTCAACGCTAGATTGCCCGAAATTAGGCTTTTGTCACTTAGAACGTTTTACGGAGGACCGCTTCATTTATTAAGAACCTGACCTGCTCTCCGACACTGTCTTCGCCGTCCGCCGCAGACGCACTCGGCTGTCTCGGCCTGGTCGTTGTGTTTCGAGGCACTGAAGCGCCCGCTAGTTCTTCCATCCATTGAGCTCGAAATTCGGCTAACTCGTCCTCCTTGGAATGTTTACATACAAGAGATGTAGACATTTACAAAAAATAAATAAATAAAAGACAAATTAATTAAATTTAGAGATAACTCTGACTACGACCTGATGAAAAAAATGCATAAAAATTTCATCTTAACAAGTAACTAAGAGGTCAAACAATTATTTAATAATGAAAAAATTGCCCTTTCAAAGTTTTTGATGAAAGAAAGCAAATGGTCAATAATTTTAGCTTGGGCTCTTCGCCATTTTTAAGTTAATACATTAATATTTCTTTGTAATTTTTGAAGTTTTTTGCTAATTGGAATACGGTCATGTTAACTTAATAAATTATGTTCTTTTAGCGAATTTCCCCTATAGGGAAGAAGCTATTACCGTAGGTCTCATGGTAAGACCTAAGCCCAAGACCATAATAACTTTTCGTTTTGGGGCCCCCAGAAGCAAAAAACACCATTCGTTCAAATTTGTATATATATATATATATATATATGTGGCTCTAAGCACGATAGCGCTCGCAAAAATGGTCCGATCAGAATGAAATTTGGCATAGGCGTGTAAAGTAGTAATTATTCGGATGAGTTCGAAAACCAGCCCGATCGGACCACTGGAAGGTGGGGTAAAGGGGGATAAACCCCCCAAAAATGGGTTTTTTGAGTCTTTTACATAGAAAAATAAAATTTATCAAATTTTGGTTAACACCATTGAATTCAGCTCAAAAAAACAAACAATTTGGTAATTTGAATCATTGCTCTATGTCCATTGGTTACCGAGATACTGAAAGTGGTAAACACAGTACGTTGTCCCAATGTTAACCTTATGGGGAATAAGTAAAATTCTATATCTCGCTTATTTCTCAACATATCTTAATGGAACTTGGTTTGTGGTTTCATATAGATGAGATCTAATGTATTTTAGTATAAAATCCCAGATATTACCGTTTATATGGCAGCAAACCTGTATACTCATTCCCCATGTTATCCTTATGGGAAATAAAAAAAATGCTATATCTTCCTTATTTCTTAACATATCTTGATAAAACTTGGTGTATGGCTTCTTCTAGTTCAGGTCTACCAAACATTGAATTAAAACCACCCAGTTTTAAAACACCTGTTGCAGCAAACCTACTTACTCATTCCCCATGTTATTCTTATGGAGCTTAAAAAACGTGTCAAATCTTGCTATATTGGATTGAAATATGTACTTTGCAATTGGAATTCGCTGAGTATGCAGGTCTGCTGCAACGGGGGTATTTTAATTTCCTTTTCTTTTACATTCTCTCCCCATCCCTTACCGCTGCATTCTCTCCACAGAGATAAGCAGAAACATTCACAGTGCTCCACGACAGAGGGACACTAACCACCTGAAGAGTGCAGAGTGATATATACATAGGTTTGACCAAGTTTATATTGCAGTCTCTGGTGTCACTACACTCGATTGTTTTCAATCTTTTCATACGGTATTCGATTTCATTTCCTTGGATTCGATTGTGCCGTTAACTTAAATTTATGCATTTTCATTACAATCACTCACTCACTCAGTAATTTGACTCGGCATTACTTGATTTCAATTCAATTTAATTCAAAACATCTTTATTTGTCAATTAACACATAACACGATGTACAAAAAATAGTGTCACAAAAAATAACATAGCAGTGCAACATCGCATATACAAAACCTCCAACAAGAATATGTAAAACAAGTTTACCCCTACCAGCTATAGTAAAAGCCATGTTTATGATGCAAATTCTTCGAAAGAATAAATTCGATTTGAATTTAGTATCAAATTCAATTTTATAAATTAAATGAACCTGGTGTTGTTGTAAAGTGTTGCAAACATCTTTTTCAAGAACCAAATTTAATAAATTTGTGATCGTTTGTGTTGAGCCTACACACAAGTCATTGTTTCTATTTTTAACATTGGCTAACTGGGGATGAGATCTACTTAATTCTATTTCCGATTTTAATTTAGGAGCTTTTAATTGAAGGAGTTCATTAATATATGGAAGTACTTTATTGTCTTTTATGAGAATTACACCGACCACATAGACATGATTAGACAACATAATCACCGATAAATTCAACAATTTAAGTGAAGTACAACTATTTGGAAATGAATTTAGGAATAAGATGATAGGAGACTTTTTATATCAGTTAAAGAAGATAAGAAATGTATAAATAAAATGTTAGTGTTTTTTCACAAAAGGTATTTAGAGAAGAGGCTCACAAACTCGACACAATTTGGCATTTAACCTTGTCAGTCTTGAGAAATGTCGAATTTTCCTGGATACATTATAGAGGATGAAGAAAACCCAATAATAGTTGTAAATTGTACTGGCTTATACTTAAACTCATTATACTATATTTTTTATAATTTAGGCAGTTGAGAGTATGGAGTATAACACTGTGATAACGGTTTGAATACTAACTAAAGAAGATGGCATTGCTCTGGGCCCCTGCACTGATGAGTCGTTCCCTGGCAGGTCGTTCATTGGCAGGTCGTTCACTGGCAGGTCGTTCACTGGCAGGTCGTACAATGGCAGGTCATTGCTCAGCCTCCTAATCACTGGCAGGTCGTACAATGGCAGGTCATTCCTCAGCCTCCTAATCCTCTGTTGCTCTTGCAACCGCCTCTCTGCTGTAATCCTCGCCATAGTCTATGAATACACATGAAGATAATGAAAATAAATAATTTCTCGTATGTCCTTTAACTGTCCTGGGTATTTAAAAAATGAATTGCTAAGCCAGTATTTTATGTATTACTAGCAGTTGCCCGTGGCTTCGCCCATGATAAAAACTGCAGCTGATCTTGCTTCTGCTCTTTGAAATGTCAAATTTTAGTATTCACAGCTGTTTACATTTCGGTATTTGAATGTTTACATCCTTATAAAATGTAAACATTGAAGCTAAGGACGTTCACGGGGTGTAGCCCAAGGGGATTTTAAGGAGGTGAATAGGCCTTTATGTTCCCAGGTTCAAGATCTACCCCTGTGTGAAATTTCAACCCAGTCGGTTCAGTATTTTTCGAGTTTACTTGTCCCATACATACATACAGAAACCACCTCTTCTTTATTAATAGTACTAGTAGTTGCCTGTGGCTGCGCTCACGATAAAAATTACAGCTGATCTTACTTCTGCTCTTTGAACTGTCAAACTGCAGTACTCATAGCTGTTTACATTTCGGTATTTAAATGTTTACATCCTTATAAAATGTAAACATTGAAGCTAAGGACGTTCAAGGGGCTAGCCCGAGGGGATTTTAAGGAAGTGAATAGGCCTATATGTTTCCCAGGTTCAAGATCTACCTCTGTGTGAAATTTCAACCCAGTCGGTTCAATATTTTTCGAGTCTACTTATCCCATACATACACAGCACATACAGAAACCACCTCTTTTTTATAATAGTATAGATAGACAGTGCTTGATTTGCGGGAGAACGGCGTTCCGGGACCTCTTTCTGCCGCAAGAGTCGATCTTGTAAATCTTAATCGATCGGAGTATTTTTAGTAAGAAACGATCGCGTGCAATCGGACGGATAATTTGCCGTAAAATGCAATCACGTACAATCGGCCGGAGGATTTCGCCACGAGAGAGGATCGTGTGTACTCGGGGAGTATTTGTCGTATAAGAGACAATCGCGAGTAATTGGCTGGAGAATTTCCGCCAATGATGATCGCGTGTGAACGGCCGGAGAAATTTGACGCTAAAGATGATCGCGTAAGATCGGCCGGAGAATTTTCCGCAAAAGGCGATCGCATATGAATGGCTGGAGAATTTTGACGCTAAAGACAATCGCGTAAGATCGGCAGGAGAATTTTCCGCAAAAGACAATCGCGTATAATCGGCCAGAGTATTTTTCGGAAGAGACGATCGCGTGTACTCGACCGAACTTTTACTGAAATTACGCGCGGAGTTTCGGCCTGATATTTGCGCACTTTTGTGTAGTCTTGAGCTAAGCCGAATGTTGAAAACGCTAAAAAGACCCGATACTCGCACAAGGCATCATAAAAAAATCCTTTAGACTATTTATTTTTTGGTAAAATAATGCTTTGCTAGTTTTTAATTTACTTATTCAAAGATTTGAGTTAGATAAAATGTGGCTTTTTAAATCGACCTAATTATTCACATAGACAAATAATACTTTGTTGAAGGGAAGAATGATAAGGGGGAGGTTATGTACAAACTGGGAATTACAGTTCCGGTACCTCAATTTTTACAAATCAAGCACTGTAGATAGATATGTATGAATTTTTATAAGAAACTCGTGGTACAGTAGACTCTGACTCCGCGACACCTCGGGACCGAGACCTGTCCGGAGAGTGGGTTCTCTGGTTAAACCGACGTTCCTTACGACGTGTAAACTATAATCTAATGCATACTGTATATGCCAAAACTCTGATTACTGGTCTCACACCTTCCGCATCACATTTAGTGGTGTTTCTCAGGTACTTTGATATTATACAGAGGCCATCATTATACAGTGCGCAGCGGCGGTTATGTTTGGTTGGGATATCATAAATATGTTACTGGTAAATCAGATGCCACATATCGCCATTAGGTTAAATAGATGCCACAAACTCATTTAGTGATCGGTAACAACTACAAGGCCTACGCACAGGCTACTGCCCATGTAGGCCTTCCAATGTAGGCTTGGAAAATATATAATAAGAATTAATATATTGAGCATGCTAGGGATAGTACTATAAATCCTATTGGTTTTAGTAGGTTATTATGCATGTATTTATTGCTTGCTGCATGTGTACATTGATAAATGGAATGTTGCATGAATATTGGAATAAATCTATTTTTATCATCATCATCATTATTAGGACTTTTCTCATTTTGTTACGAATCTAACGATAGGCCTACTAGATGAGTCATAATTTTGCACGCCAAATCCCTTCTGAGAAAGTATGACTCATCTAGTATCATTCGATTCTTAACGAAACCAGGAAAGCCCTACTAACATATTTATGACTGTATTTTTTAAATTCATAATAGCAAAGGATTTGTAATTACTATTTAATTTAATGGACTTTTCCTATCGCTTCTAGTGTTTAAACTACACTACGTTTCGAGAGGTATTGAAACTCCTCTCGTTTTCAAGTGACCCTACTTAAAGTTTCATTAACCTACTTATGTTTATTTAACCTACTTTTTTGGGTTTTTGTTTTTTCATTCAAGTTGCGTGTGTGAGTGTGAGTGGACGTGTGTGCGTGTCGTGCCACTTCCAGCTTGGAGGCATTGCCGGTAGTAAGGTATATGTTTTTGTTTTAATTTTCTGTGCTGTTTATTATGTAATATGTTTTAGTTTTAATTTTCTTTCTGTATTAAGTATGTTTAATGTGTTTTGAATGAAGTTTTGTGTGAGTGAGATTTCTGTTGAATGCTGGATGAATGTAATTGTATGTAAAAAAAAAACAAAAACCCCAAAAAAGTAGGTTAAATAAACATAAGTAGGTTAATGTAACTTTAAGTAGGGTAACTTGAAAACGAGAGGAGTTTCAATACCTCTCGAAACGTAGTGTAGTTTAAACACTAGAAGCGATAGGAAAAGTCCAACAAATTAAATAATAATATTTATGACAACGCAACCTAACATAACCGCCACAGCGCGCTGTATAGGCCTAAGGCTTGCTGTACATGTGGCGACCGGGTGTGGCCGCTAGCAAAGGCGACTTATTCAACTCAATACTCGCCAGCATCGCTGTCTTCTAGGAGCAGAGCATAAAGACCGCTCATCATAATTATATCTAAATTGGACAGCAAGTAAATTAAAGTATGTTCTTTCCAATAATATGGTTATTTTTGGTATCCAGAATACAAAATCTTTTAACAAATAGTGGCCTCCGTATAGTACCACAGTACCGTTTCTCACTCACCCTCTGACGCTCGGCAGTCTGCAGGCACGGTTGACACTTGCAGTCGAGGTAGCGGCAGAAGCGCTTGTGTCCCTTGAGCGGCAGGATGATACCGTGATGTTTACATCGGACACATATGGGCGACCTGCGGAAGAGCTGGCCCTCCATCGCCTAAAGATATAAGGGTGTTATTGAGAACGGTGTGTAAGAAAGAGCAAGGAAGATACATACATTACACCGCTAATTGCTTAAAATGGCGACCTATCCAGGTAGGTATTTTAAGCCAAGTATGAATGACTGATGAGTGAGAGATGATTGTGGTGTGATCTTGTAGTCTTGATACTGACTAAGGCCGACATGTTTATCAATCAATCGCTCAATCAATCAATTTATTTATTGGTTGAGTATACATCAAATAGGGATAGTGTCTTATTCTATAAGAAAGGTTTATTTAATAGCTGCTAAACAAAAGGATACATAAAGTTTATTAATAAAGGGCCAAAATATAATTACATGTCAGGTTTAAAAAAAGTCTAATAAAATGAAAATACCTATTCATTCATAGAAGGCCTACTCCAAAATAAAAATGCAAGTTATAACCAAAACTTCCATGGGTTCATGGGTTTCCATGTTATTACCAAAATAAAAACGAAATAAGTCAAAGTAACAGCCATATGTTAAACGGGGCTGCCCAGGGCTCAATTTCTAAAGAAAAAAGTACCAGAGCTATGGCACACCGGGGGGCCAGGGGGAGTCCGGGGGTCCTAGAAAATTTGTATAAATTGCAATTAAAGGGTCATTCTCACATATAGAGATAATTTAAGTCCTTAGGTTAAAAAATGCATTTTTTAAATAATGTTGTTGAAATAAAATATTTACCCAAAATATGTGTATGTTTATTTAATCAACCCATATAATTCTTTGTTTGTGAATATACAATTTTTGCCAAAAAATGCCTTCCCTAATCCCATTCATCAATTCGGTCGCCGTCCCAACCTATAGGCTATCAATCAAACTTACATGCCTGTAAAAATGAATAAAATAACTAGATATATTTTATATTCTAGGTCAATATGTTTGTTTTAACATAAATTTATTAATTAATAACAGTATCAAAAGAAAAAGTTTCATTTCAATATTAATAATTGAATGGAATCAGCTGTCCTAAAAATACATGGCGTCCGAACGTGAGTTTTTAAAACTCCCACACAAAGACCAGCTCCCGTCTTCCATGATCCCAGACGACTGAGGTAGTGTTGAAAAAGGTGCAACGTGAGTTCTCTCATCATTTCGTGAATTAAAAACCAGTTTTAAAATAGATATATCACCAAAATAAGTTAAGAAACTTGCAGTACCTTAATTGTAGATCAATTCGGTCTCCAGTATTACTTTTATATAATCATAGAAACAATTGCACTACCAATATCAATCAAAAGCTATTGAATGGTGTAACATAACCTAGAAATGAAAACAATCTAGGTAGCTTGTTCTGAAAACGTCAGAGCCAAGAAAGTGAAATCGTCAATTCGGAAGTCGTCATTTCGGTCGGCCTACCGAAAATGATTTTGGCGACCGAGTTGACGAATATACATTGAAAAACAGTCATAACGTTGCTTTACCACATTTACCTTAATATTTCTAACAGAATATTATTACTAACTAACAAAATTATAATAAAACTAAAGCAGATATTTAATTTATTTTTGTAAAACACACTTTTTTTAAACTGGTTCTTTCCATCTGTTATTTTTAGGTTATTACTTCATATTCCTATAATGTTTGGAAAATAAATGTTCTGTCAAATCATAAATTGTTTAATTTTAATAGAGACCACATATTTCTTAAACGATAAAACCCTTTAAAGTTCATTTTGATCGCGGCTGTCATTTCGGTCGCCGCCACGTCATTTCGGTCGCCGCTACGTCAATTCGGTCGCCGTGAATTTAGTTAAAATATACCAATTAATAATGAAATTTAAAAAATATTAAAATACCCAGTTTAACACTTAAACGTCCTATAAAATTTCGTGAAAAATGTTCTCTTTAAGTAATTTTTTCACGGACTAATTGAGTTTTTGATAGTTGTAAGACTTATATTTTGAACGTTTGTGCCAAATTTATGAAATTAAAGTCATTTTACCATTTTAAATCAAGTATCCATTATAATAGTTAAGACCCTCATTACATCTTAAATACGTTTATATGGTTCATTGAAGTATTTATTTTTATTTTTTACATTTTTTAACCATTGATCATGATGAGTCTTGAAGCATTAAAGAATTGAGAAAAAATAGAAAATGAAAAAATTCAGCACTGCTGCTTTGAATATAGTTTCTTAAAGGTATTAGCAAACAAACTACAGCCTGTACTTTTATATATTTTTCATTTATTTTTGATTTTATTGCTTAAATTATCTCTTTATATGAGAATGACCCTAAAACTGGGGCTTTTAGAGTTTAAGACAACCGTATAATGTTTGGGCCGTGTATACTTTCGCGCTAGCTAGGTTTTGCCACAGCTAGAGTGAACCTGCACCATAGTAATCGTGTAAGTCGTGATCTCCAGCGCTAACTGCGTTAGCGCCATTAACGCCCAAGGTGAGAAGTTACTATCATCGAACAAGGGCACAGGCACAACTGACTTGTCCAAACATTTGATGAACTATTTGCCGCACGAGGCCTATAACAACAACGTAGAAATGAGTAATGCCGAACGCATCCAGGAAAATCTCAAATTGGTGTGAATTGGATTCGTCCTTGATTGGCGATTGTGAACTCCCGCCATCACTCACTTAAGCCGATCTCGTGTTTATATACTTCATTCAGTGAGAGTGTAAAGTAAAGCCCCACCTTCTGTACCAGCTGAAGGCCTAATGTTGACAGGCTGTAGGCTGTGTCACATGAGTGCCTGTTGTTATTTGTACAGAGCTCCGAAGAGCCTATAAACTGGAGATGGAACTGGTTGACTGTTGACAAAGCCGATTATGGTTATGTTTCTTTGAAGTAAATTAAAATGGAAATTAAAATGGACGTGAGGTTACAAAAAGTAAATAAATAGTTCATAAGACAAATAAATGCATTGATAAATGATTTAGCCTAATTATTGTTCTTATGCTTTACTTTACACACTCACGAATGAAGTATATGTTAAGTGATCTAATGATCAGTATCCAGAATAGAGGTTAAAAAGCTACCGTCTGCTACAGTGCATATAGCTATGTAAAGGAAAATAGGGCTGTAAAGTTGACTTAGGCAGTTCCCAAAATGGAAAGAGTTGTACACTTTAATGTGGCCAGAAAAACCACCGCACTGGTGAATTAATAAGTACCGAAGCTGCGCTCCTGTGAACTCTAGGGTCCTAAAAAGTACCGGAACTGTGCTCCGGCTGAAATTAACCCCTGGGGCCGCCATAAATATAAGGTGCATCCGCCTATATTCGCGCGGCTCTAAGAAGTTTATGGCACAATCAGTTTATGGTTAAAGTTACTGAGCTAATAACTTTTATGAAATGGTTAAGATTTGTTTAAGTTTTCAGCCTCACAGCAAAACCGGAACATATTGACTCCCCAGGCCCCTATACATGTGGTTAAGGGGGGTTTTAGCCCCCTAACTCGATAAGGGGGGGAGATAGATGGTTCAAACCCAGTATGTTTTTGTAATCAGAAAAATAAGTAGGAATCCATCAAAGGTAATTTTTTTGATTAACTTAGGGGGGCTGAAACCCCCCGGTTAACAAGGGGGCGTCGTAGGGGGACGGCGATGGTTCCATGGAATTTCTCGCCCAAAAATTGACAAAAAACAAAAAATGAGGGAAAAATTCCCGGTAATACCCCACTGCCCCCGGAGCCATCATAAGCCTAAGTAAAATAGCAAATTTTGAAAATCATACCTTGGTTATTTGTGTACAGATGGGTGATTTCGCTTGCAGGTGATTTATCTCGGCTTATTTTGTTCATTCCTGATTGAAAACACAAGTCAATCAGACACAACTAATTTATTAAATTATATTAGTTCGGTTAAAGCACTACTGACCTCATCACCTGACCAACAAAACAACAAAACACGTCATCATCAGTGTTGCAGGATATTTTCACTAATTCCCTACTGGTGCCACCGAAAATTCCCCACATTTCCCACACAGGGAAAACACAAAAAATCCCCACAAATTCCCCACTTTAATCACTTTTACAAAAACAATTTAGAGTAGGATTCACGTAAAAATCATCTCATCAAAAATGTTTATACAAGTCACATTGAAAACATTGTTGGTCACACATGGTTGGTTACATTTTCTCAGAACTGTCAAATCGCCACGTTGCGTTTGTTTACAAGTTGTTATAGGTTATAGAATGTTTACAATATCGCCTATTTTTAGAAGTTTTTATTTCCATTCAACCTTTTTACATAGCTGCCAAAGTTTAATTTGATTATATTTCTTGATTTACAAATATTTTAGTTTGTTTAACTGCTTGTTTATTTTTCCTGGGCCAATTTTAACAAGTTTTGACCGCAACATGAATCAATCTCTCTTTTCAGACACTGACTTGCAGCAAGTAATACTGGCTATTAAAAAACTCGCCTATATTTCTTTGTAAATATTATTTCATTACAAAATCTTAGACTATTAACCATGCCGCATCCATGACACATCATCTCCCTGTTAATACATAATTTATTTGGAAAAGCCCCTTAGTAATATTTTAAGCCGCGCAAGTGAACTTCCAGTTGCAAATTGCATCAGAACTTTCCCTTTATTGCAAGTGCTATACTAAACAGATGTTCGTTGACAATGTTTTCAGCACAGCTGGATTTTATGGTTAAGTTCGTAAGAAGATAATAGTTTGTTTACTTTCGTTTTGGCCAACTTAGGTGAATCCTACTCTATCTAATTTGAGGCATAAATGAACCAAATTGCGATGTAATGAAGAAATAAAACTCTAAAAATCAATTCTAAAACACTGAGTTTCATTCCTTGACAAAGCGGTTCATTTACAAGGGGCACCTACGGAACCAAACGAAACCTCGACAAACTTTTATCCACAACAATGGACGTTCAAATATAAAAATAATGACTAATTACTCATGAAGTAAACGACTGCGCATGCTTACTTTAGAAAAGTAGTCAAATACCACGATTCCCGTAGCGGTTTTTCCCATTTTCTTTGCTGATTATACAGTTCAACCAACAAAAATTACCCAAAATTCAAAACATCTCCACATAATTCCCCACAAAGCTGAAATCCCCACTAATTCCCCACCGACCAATTCTCCTAGCTGAAAATCGCCACTGTGGGGAAAAATCCCCACGTCTGGCAACACTGCATAGTCATAAACAACAACAGTCATCTTACCTAGATCAGCTAAAATCTTTTTGTATGACCATGAAAATAAACACAGTCATCAAGGGGGCTGTGCCTACGATGTTGGTAAATTAATTGAATTTTGTATTTTGTAATACTAAGATTCCGTTACAAAATCGTAAACCTACAACTGAGATGATTTGTAATGTTGGTGACTTTAGTAGTTTGTAAAACTGAAAATCTCCAATATTATATTCCTAGGGGTTACTTTAACCCGTGTTGGTAATTTGTTTTTAGTACTCGTATTTGATACTTGTAAAACCCGTTTTGAAATAAGTCCCAGCGACTGCCTGCGAGTTCATCGGCGCGGCGACGGTGGCGCGGCCAGTGGTAGTTGCGCAAGTGCGGGAACTGAGGTTTAGGGCTCTTTCACACGAGGCCACTAGTGGCCGCCACCGGTGGCCGCCACCGGTTACCAGCCCGGGTAACTGCAGTTGACGGTACAGGCAACTAGCAGGCCACTCCACCAATAGCCACCTCCGATTTAGTCGAGAAAATGCTGATGAGTAATAAACAACTCATTCTTCTCGCATCACCAATCAAGAAAAGAAGGCGGAGATGCAGGTGTATATGTTCCATGTTCATCCAATACTAACGAATAGGAAGGACAATGGTCTTTATTACACGTTGTTTGACGAACTATGTGCCGACTAAAAAAGTTTTTTTTCACTATTTCCGAATGTTCCTCTTCCTTTTTTCCACTTTTACTTTCTCCCCCTATACATAGTATTGGAGAAAGTATAGTTTTTGTCAAAATTTTCGAATTTGAGTTGATAGTGGAAATATTCGTTTTAGTGCTCCCTGAATCCAAAACGTGGTTTTCGGAGTGGTGTCTGTCTGTCCATGTGTGTGGATGTGTGGATGTATGTAAACAAAGCTTGAGACCACACCAGTGGCCGATTTTCATGAAATTTGACATGTAGGTATAAAGCCATGTTATCTCCAGGCGAACCTAAATTTCTCAAAAACGGCTCTAACGATGTTGATAAAAATTTCATGGTTTTTAGTGCTTAAGATGACAAATGAAATGACACCACTCGGATGTCTTTAAAAATTCAGGTTTAGAAGATATGGGAGTTTAAGTGTAAAAAATTCATATTTTTCAAATTTCACAAAATATGGAACTACTAAAGAAAACATACTTAAAATGAATAGATTTGGTTTCAAAAATTAAATAATCCAGTATTTTGAATCATTAGTCTATGTCAACTGGTTGCGGGGATAATTGATATGTTTGTTTGGCGGTAAACGCAGTACGTTGTCTAATGTATTTGCGGAGTGATTGTACATTAATTTTATTTTATTGTAGATTTTGTTACTTTAAGGGAGAAAGTATGTGTCAGTTTTCTGATACCATTTATTTTTTTATTTTTCTTCTGTTCACTCTTTTACAAAATCAAATAAACAGTTAAAACTCGTTTAGAAAAATCATTTCACAACTGTACCTGCCTCCGCACATGAACTGCTTGAGTTAACAAAAAAAACAAAAAAAACAGGTAATACGCGTACTTGCGTAGTCAGGAGTGGCGGCCACTGGTGGTTACGTCTGAAAGCTCCCATTTCGTTCAATGCCCCGCGACGAGTTGCCGCCACCGCGGTGGCCGACTGGCAGTCGCGCGAGGAGACACTGCTCGGCCACTGTGTCCCGTCGGGCAACTGCAGTGGCCGCGTCTGAAGGCCTCCATTCATAACAATGTTTAAGCTGTGGCGGGCAACCGGTGGCGGCCACTAGTGGCCTCCTGTGAAAGGGGCCTAAACCTCAGTTCCCGCACTCGCGCAACTACCACTGGCCGCGCCACCGTCGCCACGCCGCCTGTCGATATCACCATATATAAAAAATACCAAGCAGGGTAAGGTATACCCTGAAAAGTTCCAAGGTGGTTTGAAATGTGTGAATGGATTACTCCGGAAATTTACTGGATTTTAATTAGTAATGAAGTTTGTCAATGCAAGAATTGCGAATGCTATTCAAAGATTCAAAGATTTATTCGACCATTCTGTACAAGTACAATAGGCCACGTCCTTAACCTAACTACAAAATAATAGAATGAAAATCTCTCGACTAACAAAAGCAGTCCATGCAAAAAGTCCATGCTTCAAACCAAGGCCACACTAGTGTAGTGTGGCCTTGTTCAAACCATGCAGCAAAAAACTATACCGGTTAAAGTTTCCGGTCTATAAAAACGTCACGGTCCCAGCTGTCAAGCAGAATGGAACAGAATTTTTTTCTACTCATCTTGCCAAGCTGTAACTTAGTTTATTGGTTTTCGGTCTATATAAAAGATGTCAATAATACTGGTTTTTATTTTGGACATGGATAACTTGACTGAACTTCGAGGTTGCATGGTTTCTAAACTCTAGCATTCAAAGTGCCGTCGTAAAAATGGAAGGGAAAAATAATACCCCCGTTGCAGCAGACCTGCACACTCATCAGCGAATTTCAAATGCAAAACAACATATTTCAATCCAACATAGCGAAATTTGACATGTTTTGGTAAGCTCCATAAGAATAACATGGGGAATGAGTATGCAGGTTTGCTGCTACAGGTATATTAAAACTGGGTGGTTTTAATTCATTATTTAGTAGATCTGAACTAGAAGAAGCTTTTTACCAAATTTTATCAAGATAACAAGAAATAACCGAGATATAGAGTTTTACTTATTTCCCATAAGGTTAACATTGGGACAACGTACTGTGTTTACCACTTTCAATATCTCAGTAACCAATGGATATAGAGCAGTGATTCAAATTACTAAATTGTTTGTTTTTTTGAGCTGAATTCAATGGTGCCAACAAAAATTCGATAAATTTTATTTTTCTATGTAAAAAACTCAAAAAACCCATTTTTGGGGGGTTTATCCCCCTTTTACCCCCCTTCCGGTGGTCCGATCAGGCTGGTTCACGAACTCGTCCGAGTGATTACCACTTTACACATATGTACCAATTTTCATTAAGATTGGACCATTTTTACGGCCGCTATCGTGCTAACAAACAAATATATATATATGTATATATATATATATATATATATATATATACAGTCCTTGATTTGCGGCGGAACGGCGTTCCGGGACCTCTTTCTGCCGCAAGACTTTTGCCGGCCATTTTTGGCAAACAAGAAAAAAAGAGACAGGAACATAACCTTAAATCTTAAATTAAGACTTCATTTCAACCGGCGGTTGGCTCTTTTCGAAATTCGATATAATTCCAAGAATTAAATTAATGACATTCGGCATTGTACGATTGGCCATCCTCAGTTATAATTATGAATCCGGGTAGCAAAGAAAATTCTTTGACTTTTTACTCTTGATCTGTTGTGTCTCAAGTTCCCAGCATTCCAAAAGTGTTGGTAAGTATGTTCTTCAATACAATCTGGGCCTAACAATTAAATAGGCAATCAAGTAAGTTCAAATTAAGATGTAAACTTATGGGTATGAGTTTCATATCTGATCTTCAGCCTTAACAGGATATGTTTATACTACTTATTGTTTATACATTTTGCCCAGGTTTAGTAACTTAACTTCCCAATATGATATAACATAAAGCAAAGATCAGTTTTGTTTTCGGAAGGTTTAGGTTAGACCTACTCAGTTTAGGTTTCGATAATCCAATATCATCTATCAGCCTTTTGAGTTTAACCATAACCATCTCTAGTACAAGCCCGTGGCGCTAGTAAGTTAAATGGCAACATCGCGCCTAAGGGTTCACCTCATTTGGTTATCCATACTCTCTTATGGCACTATTTTTTGTTTACTTGAAACCAGCTGGCTCAGTCAGGTAGTCATGGTTTTACTATGCACAATACCCCCGTTGCAGCAGACCTGCATACTCAGCAAATTTCAAATGCAAAACAACATTATTTCAATCCAACTTAGCGAGATTTGACATGTTTTGTAACCTCCATAAGAATAACATGGGGAATGAGTATGCAGGTTTGCTGCAACAGGTATGTTAAAACTGGTTGGTTTTAACTCATTATTTAGTAGATCTTAACTAGAAGAAGCCATATACCAAGTTTTGTCAAGAAATGTAAAAAAATAAGTAAGATATAGAATTTTTTTATTTCCCATAAGGATAACATGGGGAATGATTATGCAGGTTTGCTGCCACAAAAATCGAAATTTCGGGGATTTTAGACTAAAATACATTAGATCTCATCTAGATGAAGCCACAAACCAAGTTTTATCCTGATACGTTGAGAAATAAGCGAGATATAGAATTTTACTTATTCCCCATAAGGTTAACATTGGGACAACGTACTGTGTTTACCACTTTCAATATCTCGGTAACCAATGGACATAGAGCAATGATTCTAAACACTAAATTGTTTGTTTTTTTGAGCTGAATCCAATGGTGCCAGCTAAGATTCGATAAATTTTATTTTTCTATGTAAAAAACTCAAAAAACCCATTTTTGGGGGGGGTTTATCCCCCTTTACCCCCCCTTCCGATGGTCCGATCGGGCTGGATCACGAACTCGTCCATTCGATTACCACTTTACATGTCTCTTCCAAATTTCATTAAGATCGGACCATATTTACGGCCGCTATCGTGCTGACAGACACATATATATATATATAGATAGATAGATAGATATATAAATACCCCCGTTGCAGCAGACCTGCATACTCAGCGAATTTCCAGTACAAAACAACATATTTCAATCCAACATAGCGAGATTTTACAGGTTTTTGAAAGCTCCATAAGAATAACACGGGGAATGAGTATGCAGGTTTGCTGCTAAGGGTATATTAAAACTGGGTGGTTTTAATTCAATATTTAGTAGAACTGAACTAGAAGAAGCCACTTACCAAGTTTTATCAAGATATGTTGAGAAATAAGCGAGATATAGAATTTTTCTTATTTCCCATAAGGTTAACATTGGGACAACGTACTGTGTTTACCACTTTCAATATCTCGGTAACCAATGGACATAGAGCAGTGATTCAAAATACTAAATTGTTTGTTTTTTTGAGCTGAATTCAATGGTGCCAACAAAAATTGGATTATTTTTATTTTTCTATGTAAAAAACTCAAAAAACCCATTTTTGGGGGGGTTTACCCCCCTTTACCCCCCCTTCCGGTAGTCGGATTGGGCTGGATTACGAACTCGTCCGAATAATTACTACTTTACACATCCATGCCAAATTTCATTAAGATTGGGCAATTTTTACGTGAGTTATCGTGCTTAAAGACACATAGATATATATATATATATAGATATATATATATCTATATATATAGATATATATATATTTATGAAAATGAACGAATAGTGTTTTTTGCTTCTGGGGACCCCAAAACGAAAAGTTATCATGGTTTCGGGCTTAGGTCTTACCATGAGTACTACGGTAACAGCTTCTTCCCTATAGGGGAAATTCGCTAAAATTCGAACGAATGGTGTTTTTTGCTTCTGGTGGCCCTAAAACGAAAAGTTATCATAGTCTCGGGCTTAGGTCTTACCATGAGACCTACGGTAATAGCTTCTTCCCTATAGGGGAAATTCGCTAAAACGGTAAATAGGCTATGCATTTTACAGTACATGTCAAAATTGAAATTTTTTTTCAAAATGCTCGAAACAACACGCTGATTCCGGAAATGATAGTTTTTTTGTCGGAAACGGCCGGAAAACCCTGGAATATCGGAAAAACGGTAAAAATAACTTTTTTTTCAAAAATTTTCATGTGGGTATTCAAAACTTTGTCCAAATATATCATGTGGGTACTACTTTAATTAAGTGAAATTGTAAGCTGAATAAGAATTTGTAAGGATATTTAGGATCTAACGTATAGTAACGGAGATAAAGCAAAAAAATCAGAGAATTGTAAAACTACTTATGGTTTGACTAGTTTGGGTTATATTTAAATAGATTTCATTGAAATAGGTTGGATTAAAAATTATTATGCTAGTTTAGGTTGATTAAGGTTTAGAGGTCCGGCCAAATCATTAGACGGGTGGCGAAAAATGGAAACTCCAGCTGTATAAATGACTTAATGTTAAAGACACCTCCGCTCCTCTACACAGTTAAGTAGTTGAACATATTTCCAACAGATAGAAGCACATTTACATGGGTGATTTTGAGAACTTACTCAGCTGATTTGGAAAACATAACAAAGAGCATAACTGTTTATAACTTCAGATGGGTAAATGATTGGCCAAAAACATATTTTGAACGTCAGCAGCCTAATGATTTGGCCGAACTCTAGGTCTAGTTAAATTAGGTTAGGTTATGGTATGCTAGGTTTAGGTTATGTTAGGTTTAGTTTGTAGCCATTGATTCAGCTAAGGATAAAGTTCATGGGATTGTAACATGACTATCAGAACACAACCAAACATTAACAAACTAATATCAAACCTGAATTACTATACTGAACCAAAAATAACCTAATCTAACCAAACATAACCTAACCTAACCAAACATCACCTAACTTAACCTAGGCCTATCAAAACTTTACCTTATCCACCACTTATCAACCCAATATGCTCTAACTCTACATAAACTATCTCGGGTCAGTCCATATCAAGTCATCCAGGCCATGTAACCCACCATCTCAGAATTTGATGAAACTTGGTGATTTTGATCTTTTCACATGCCTATGGAAGAATACCAAATTATAGCTTCTTATCTCAAACGATTTTTTTTCTTACAGACGTTTGAAATTTGTAAAAATCTGTCGTTTCTGTTACTCCCGAGCTCCAATATAAACTTGCATAGATTAAGAAAAAAATTTGTATCTTTCCATTTTTAATCAATTGTTATGAAAATTTGCAGTAATATTAAGTAAGTATGCTAAATCCAGGAAAAATAAATCATTAATATCTTTCTATATTTAGGTCATAGAAAAAACATTTTTTACAATTTTTATGATATTTTAGTCCGATGACAGTGTTTTACAAAAAAATTAATATTTCCTAAAGGCACAATGACAATCAAGTAAACTTTTTTTTAAACTTATCTACATTAAATTTCCTAACAGATGAAGCAACAAAACACATGGCTTTTTGCATGCTTTGTAAATTAAAAAATCTTTTAAAAGTTTCCAAATAAAAATATGTTTTTTGTATTTTTTAATGGAAAAAATTTAAAAAAATCTAATTTTGGTTTGCACCATTAAATTCAGCTTGAAAAAACAAATATTTTAGTACTTTGAATCTTTGTTCTATGTCTATAGGTTGCTGAGATATTGAATGATGTTAATATGGTACGTTGTCCAATGTTATCCTTATGGAAAATAAAGAAAACTCAATATCTCGCTTATTTTTGAACTTATCTTAATAAAATTTGGTATATAGCATCTCCTATTTGACTTTTCTTTGATGATGGCTAAAAACATAAAATTTTCCATCCCTTTGTCAGCAATCCTGCATACTCATAGAAACGGAGTGTTAAATTATCGTAGCCAAAAGTAAGCAATTTTGCTGCCTTGGGAAAGCAAAAATAGTTTATTTTTAATGATTATTCAAAAAATATCAACCAGAAGAACCCACACACCAAATTTTATTATGATAAGTTGAAAAATAAGGGAGATATTGAGTTTATTTATTTTCCATAAGGTTAACATTGGACAACGGACTGGTCATAACTCCATTAATATAGGTACATTAGATCTTGAAATATCTTGCATATTCTTATTCAGCTCGCTCTCCCAGTTAATTTGAGTATACCCACATGACCAATTTTGAAAAAATATTTTTTCTGATTTTCCGGGTTTTTCGGCCGTTTCCGTCAAAAAAACTATCATTTCCGGAATCAGCATCAAATTTCCTACATTTTGAAAAAATTTTCAATTTTGACATATTTACTGAAAAATGCATATTTACCCAAAAAACCCAAGCTTGAGAAGCGACGTTGCCAGGTCGAAGGCCGCGGTCTTATATTAGAGATGGCTATGGTTTAACTCAACTGATGTACTGTTTCAACAAGTGTCAGTAGTCTAATGAATTGATAACAATCAATAACCGAAACCATCATCAGTTAGGATCATTCGATTCTAATATGAACGATAAAACATTCCAAACGTAAATATAAAACTGAAATAAAATCAATCATTATACTTAAAGCTGGCCAAAAACTAAATCAAAACGTTACTAATTAACCAACTGAATAACTTTTAGCGAATTTCCCCTATAGGGAAGAAGCTGTTACCGTAGGTCTCATGGTAAGACCTAAGCCTAAAACCATCATAACTTTTCTTTTTGAGGTCCTCAGATGCCAAAAACACCATTCGTTCACTTTCATAAATATATATATATATATATCTATATATATATACACAGGGTGTCTCAAATGGATTGCGGACGAACTATTAGTCATACATAGATGAAACAAAATCATACTCCACTAAATCGACCGCAAGGAACAAAATAAAAATATTTTTAAGCTTTTAAAATACAGGGTGTTCCAAAAACCGGGGTCATGGGTTCTCAAATCTCAGAATTTTTAAATGTAAACATATGTCATGTTATGCATCGTTTTAAAGCTCTGAACAAGACGAACAATTTGGTGAAAACAGAATTCACTTATCTTTATTCACTTCAAAATGGCGGCCATTTTCGTGAAAAATATTGGTATTTACGGAATACCCTGTATCTCGAGAACTACAAAACGTATTTTTGGTTTGGTTAAAAATTATTAATCCTCGTTAACTCAGCTTTAATTTGATATACGACATGCCAACATTAAAAAAATAACAGTTTTTGACTGTACATTTTATTTTGTTTTAATGTTGGTAGCCCTGAAAGTCAAAAAAATTAAAGGGAGCATATTTCAAATAGCACATCATTTTACAGGTTTTTCAAAGACCAAAAAAATTTTCAATTTACACCTAGCTGCTATCTTTGGTGGTTTTGTAGTTATATGCAAAAAACTCCATTTTACCATATAAAGCCCATGTTAAATGTGCAGTACTGAAGTTTAACTGATGCAAATTTAAATGCCCTGAAGACTACATTTTTAACATGGGCTTTATATGGTAAAATGGAGTTTTTTGCTTATAACTACAAAACCACCAAAGATAGCAGCTAGGTGTAAATTGAAAAGTTGTTGGTCTTTGCAAAACCTGTAAAATGATGTGCTATTTGACATATGCTGCCGTTTAAATTGTTTGACTTTCAGGGCTACCAACATTAAAACAAAATAAAATGTACAGTCAAAAACTTTTATTTTTTTAATGTTGGCATGTCGTATATCAAATTAAAGCTGAGTTAACGAGGATTAATAATTCTTAAACAGACCAAAAATACGTTTTGTAGTTCACGAGATACAGGGTATTCCGTAAATACCAATATTTTTCACGAAAATGGCCGCCATTTTGAAATGAATAAAGATAAGTGAGTTCTGTTTTCACCAAATTGTTCGTCTTGTTCAGAGCTTTAAAACGATGCATAACATGACATATGTTTACATTTAAAAATTCTGAGATTTGAACCCATGACCCCCGGTTTTTGGAACACCCTGTATTTTAAAAAGCTTAAAAATATTTTTATGTTGTTCCTTGCGGTCAATTTAGTGGAGTATGATTTTGTTTCATATATGTAGGACTGCTAGTTCGTCCGCAATCCATTTGAGACACCTTAGGTGAGACACCCTGTATATATATATGTGGCTTTAAGCACGATAACTTGCGCAAAAATGGTCCAATCGGAATGAAATTTGGCATAGATGTGTAAAGTAGTAATTATTCGGACGAGTTCGTAAACCAGCCCGATCAGACCACCGGAAGGGGGGGTAAAGGGGGGTAAACCCCCCCAAAAATGGGTTTTTTGAGATTTTTACATAGAAAAATAAAATTTTTCAAATTTTTATTGGCACCATTGAATTCAGCCCAAAAAAACAAACAATTTAGTATTTTGAATCATGGCTCTATGTCCATTGGTTGCCGAGATATTGAAAGTGGTAAACGCAGTACATTGTCCCAATGTTAACCTTATGGGAAATAAGTAAAATTCTATATCTCGCTTATTTCTCAACATATCTCGATAAAACTTGGTAAATGGCTTCTTCTAGTTCAGATCTACTAAATATTGAATTAAAACCACCCAGTTTTAATATACCTGTAGCAGCAAACCTGCATACTCATTCCCCATGTTATTCTTATGGAGCTTACAAAAACATGTCAAATCTCGCTATGTTGGATTGAAATAGGCTGTTTTGCATTTGAAATTCGCTGAGTATGCAGGTCTGCTGCAACGGGGGTATTTATATATCTATCTATCTATCTATATATATATATATATATATATATATATATATATGTGTGTCTGTCAGCACGATAGCGGCCGTAAATATGGTCCGATCTTAATGAAATTTGGAACAGACATGTAAAGTGGTAATCGAATGGACGAGTTTGTGAACCAGCCCGATCGGACCACCGGAAGGGGGGTAAAGGGGGATAAACACCCCCAAAAATGGGTTTTTTGAGTTTTTTACATATAAAAATAAAATTTATCGAACCTTTGTTGGCACCATTGAATTCAGCTCAAAAAAACAAACAATTTAGTATCATGAATCACTGCTCTATGTCCATTGGTTACCGAGATATTGAAAGTGGTAAACACAGTACGTTGTCCCAATGTTAACCTTATGGGAAATAAGTAAAATTCTATATCTCGCTTATTTCTCAACATATCTGGATAAAACTTGGTTTGTGGCTTCATCTAGATGAGATATAATGTATTTTAGTCTAAAATCCCCGAAATTTCAATTTTTGTGGCAGCAAACCTGCATAATCATTCCCCATGTTATCCTTATGGGAAATAAAAAAATTCTATATCTTACTTATTTTTTAACATTTCTTGACAAAACTTGGTTTTTAGTTAAGATCTACTAAATAATGAATTAAAACCAACCAGTTTTAACATACCTTTTGCAGCAAACCTGCATAATCATTCCCCATGTTATTCTTATGGAGATTCCAAAAAAAAGTAAAATCTCGCTAAGTTGGATTGAAATACAGTTTGTTGTGTTGCGTCTGAAATTCGCTGAGTATGCAGGTCTGCTGCAACGGGGGTATTTTTAACTTAACCTTGTTTCTCACTATCTGGCATCGTGTAACTTACTAAAATACTATCACTAAATTCATAGAGTAGGCCTAGGCCCTAACTAAACAATCAAAATAAAATACAACGGAATCGGATGTCAAGTTCTATCCAGCAAACAATACGTCAAACTTAGAATATCGGTAGATTGTTCGATATTGTTAAATAAAAAAAATAAAACCATATTTAAATTAGTGACCGTAGATAAATGTTTGGTATTAAAATGACTTGGGACCTAAAGCTCTCAATTAAGAGAAACATTTCTACAGAACATAGTTGTCTTGTTCGTATTTACTTTTAAATCTTTTTTTGTGGATTGCTATCTGTTTTGTTTTAATCTTTAGGTTAGAATAATGATGAACTGTTCTGCAGTTTAGTTCAGCAGCAGTTAGGGCCTGTTTGCACGACGCCCAGTACAGTGGACAGTAACACCTTTAAACAAAAGAGAACAAAAGAATTTTTTTCTACTGTCCTACTGTCTGGTCGTTGTGCAAACAAGGCCTTAGTATTGTGCGATCGATTCGGTAAAATTACAAACTACGCCAGTGAAAAGCACACTTGCCAGAATAGAGTGAGTGTGAGTCCTAGCAAGAACGTTTAAGCCATCTACACTTTTGCGCTAGATATGTTATGCCCTGCCTCGGCTTGAGTGTAATTGCGTCATTGTAATCATGTAGGTTGTAATCTCCAGCGTTACATGCGTTAGCGCCACTCACGACTCACAATGAGAATTTGCTATCGTCGTATAAGAGCGCATCTCACTTGCGCAAACATTTGACAAACTCTTTGCCGCATGAGACGTAATGAGAACGATGTAGAAAAGAGTAGTGTCAAATGCACCCAGTACACACTCGTACTGGCCTGGATTGATTTTGCCCTTGATCAACAATAGTGAACTCCCATTATCACGTGCTAAAGCTTATCTTGATATTTTGATTTGGAGTTTTGCGGATATTTGCCATCACTGATTAGTAAAATCAAGTTTCACGACGTTTTGTGATCTGGAATCTGATCCTGTCTTCAGGTGGAAGAAAACCTAGAACATAACAAGACTAGTAACACATAGCCAGGAAAACCTGGACAAAAACACAGCTAAAACAGAGAACTGTAAAAGCAGTCTTAAAAACACTACGAACTGGCTGCTTTTACAGTTCTCTGTTTTAGCTGTGTTTTTGTCCAGGTTTTCCTGGCTATGTGTTACGCCACATTTCCTGCCGATTATAGTTGGTTAAACTGATATATTGATAAAAATCATCTTGTGAAAAAGATGCCAATTCTGTGGAGTTTGCTCAGTTCAACCGGCATCCGGTTAAAAGGTGTTTGAATGAAAGAGAGTCTCCTAAAACCTTGGATTGTTTTTTATTTTTTTTATTTTATTCATATTTTTGTACTTACTAAAAATTGTCAACAGAACTCTATTGTAAATGAAAATCTTTGACTGTTGCGTGGCTTGTGGATGCAGTGTTCCCTAGTGGGGATTTACGTCCGCACTATTGAGTACTACGTTCATAAGATCGTTCGTTTGACCAGTTCGTAAACTGTAAATCAGGTGAAATTGGGGTTCGGATCCCATGTTAAAATGTAGGTCCTTTAGTTGCTATTGGCTGTTAGGCTATTAGGTGTCAGTCCTGTCTAAAGAACATGTCGACCTTGGTCAGTAACAAGACTACAGGTTGTGCCACAATCATCCTACACTCATCCTTCAAACATATTCGCCCTAAAGTACCCTCTACTGGTGCTCGGCGTCTTATTTGGTGATACAATGTAAAGTAATACTACCAGCAGACTTTCAAAATAGGAATTGTATTGCAGTGTTATTATATCTACAATGTTTGTAATTGCTACAAGTCCTTTTTTGCACAATTTCGACCACACATCCTTTGCTTACTTTGTCAATGCCACAGCCAATGCTATAATCTAGCTTGTTTCCAGGGATCAACATGGAAACTCTTCCGGTAGAAATATTAGAGATGATCGTCCTCCAGTTGACACCTCAAGACCTGGCCCGCTGCTCCGCTGTCTGCCGAGAGTGGCGCGAGATATTCAACCAGGACTGGATGTGGGAGCCGCACTGCGACCCTGAGCTGGAGGAGCCTCTACGGACCATCCCCAGCGTCGCAACTCCTGCGTTTGTGACTCCAGAAGACGACAGTTCGACCCTGCCACCAATATGTAACTGGAGACTGGCTTATATGAGAGAAAAACACCTGTGGAAAAACTGGGGGAAGGAAGGCAGCCAAGATAACCACAAGATTGAAAATAAAGGTGTCGTGAAGGTAGATTTTATGAGAGATACCCTCGCTGTTGTTTGGTATAGAGATCGCATCGAAATTTTGGATGTCAGTGTGAGACCATCGGTTTGTTTGACTAAATATCCAGTTGAAATAAAACCTCGCAGCAATATTTATGTGGTCCAACCTTCCATTTTAATCGTGAACAAATATCAATCACTTGAAACTTACAATGTTGACATGATAAACAAATCAATAAACTTGAAACATTCTATTCCGATTCCGTCAAAAGTTTTAATCAATATTGTTAAAGAGCATAGTTGTATGTTCACTTGGAAACAGGGGTCAAGCAAAATAATAATACATAATCTCAATACCGGCAAGATACTGAAGGAGGAAGATTATCCACTGAAAAGAACTCTAAATGAAACTGTAAAATTTTGTAGACAGACAAGTTCTTCAACCAGTGACTTTACAGTTTTTTCTTACATAGTTACAGACAATACTAATATTTGGTTAACCAAGTTTTTGGTTTACAACATCAGAGAACTCACATTTGTAACAGATGTGGTGTTCGCCAGTGATAGCTTCGACCATTGGAAAATTGCTCTGCACTGTCAATGGTTGGCATACAAAGACATTTCAAATTCCTTTATTGTTTATGATTTGGAATCAAAGCAAGTTCAATACAGGGGATATGATGATTTTGTGAGTGAGATAAGGGAGGTTCAGAATGGTTTTATATTCACCACTGGCAATGAAGATATGTCGCTTAAAATGTATTCCCCCTTACATAAAACTATGATTACCTTAGTTGAAATTCCTGAATCATTTATTTTTCAAATAATGACAAATAAAGTTCTTTTCATGCTGAAATATAATCAAACACGGAGACAGAATTTCAAGTTACTTCTGTTGAAAGGCAATAAAGTAATGTTTGATGTATCAATATTTGCCTACATTTATAAGATCAATGAGTCGTGTACTAAAATGTTCACACTGGATACATTTGGAGACATATGCATTAGGTATTTGTGGTAACCAGTGCTTGATTTGCGGCGGAATGGCGTTCCGGAACCTCTTTCTGCCGCAAAAGTCGATCGTGTGTAATCGGCTGGAGAATATACTGCAAAAGACGATCGCGTATGATCGGCCGAAGTATTCGCCGCACAAGACAATCGCGTGTAATCGGCCAGGGAATTTGCCGCAAAAGACGATCGCGTATGATTGGCCGGAGAATTGGCCATAAGAAAGGATTATGTGTAACCGGCCGGAATATCGAAAATAACGATCGTTTAAAATGTACGGAAATCACAGGCGGAATTTCGTCCTGAAATTAGCGCTCTCTCTGAAATTAGAAGTCTTTTTTCTTGAGCTAAGCCGAATCGAAAACGCCAAAAAGGCCTGAATACTCTCACAAGGCGTCATAAAAAACTAGAATTTTTAGACAATTCATTTTTTAGTAAAATAATGCTTTGTTAGTTTTTAATTTATCAAAAAATTAGATTTGGATAAAATGTGACTTTTTAAATCGACCTAATTAATCACATAGCCAAACAATACTTTATCAAGGGAAAAAATGATAAGGGAGGGGGCTGTGTACAAATTTTCAAATTACAGTTCCGGTACCTCAATTTCTACAAATCAAGCACTGGTGGTAACAATCAATCATTAAAGTAGGTTGTAATTAATGAAATGTTTTTAGCCAAGTGCAAATCTTAATACCTATAGATGTTACCACATTTCAGTGATGACCACTCTCACCAGAGTAACAATGCGACTTCTCAGAATGGAACTGCGAAATTAACGGATAGGATGAAAATTAGAGCAAAGTTATTGGAAACAACAATCAAGTTGCTAGATTAAGTGAAAAGGACAGTGACAGAGTAAAAACGGTGTGGCATGAGCCTTAGTGTCAAAATGAACTCCTTTAGCTTTTAAAATTTGACTGTGCCTTTAGACTTGTGATTAGTTGTTTGTAGTTTGGTTATGTTTTACTCTAGTCATTTCCTTTTAATCTTTTCCTCTTTCAACATACACCACTGAAAGATTTTCCTTCAGAACTTGAACCTGTTGAAGAATCAATTCAGTAATTTTAGTAATGATGATAGGAACTTCTCTAAACTCTTAGTTTGGAAGATGTCATTCCTAGAAAATCACAAAACCCTAATTTGAAAATGATAGGTGTGGTTAACAGTTATGTGGGATGAAATATTAAGTTGTGTCAAAATCAAAGAGAAAGGATCTAGAAAGTTTCTAACAAAGAATTTTAGACGCTCTTCGTTTAATGAATATTAGTGTGGAATAAAGTGTGTCAAAATTCAATAAGCAACACTAGTTTTTAAAGATAAAGAATGGTATCACAAATAACTACATAAGTTATCTTAGTAGGTGAAACACCAGGTACGTTGCCACACCTATATTAAATTGTTCGTTGCCTTGAGAAAGTTCTGCATATGCAAAACGGAAAGGGGTCTCTTTCATGTGACATAAAATTTAAGATTTGGACATTATTGTCAAATCAGGTAAGGGTAAGATATTAAAAGGGTATGAACTTTTGAAGTTTAGGTCCTAGGATTCTCAAAATTCCCATTTCAAAATTATGTATTCGCAATTCCCAAAAACTTAATAAAAACAACACAGAATGATACATTCCGTATCCACTTGCCCTCCATTTTGAGCTCAATGATTATAACTTTTTGTATCACTTGTTATCTCAGTTTACTTGTCTTGTTGCTGGAAGTTTGATATTGTAGTGAAATTTTCTACAAATACTTGCAACAATTGTGTGTTCGTTTCATTACTTATCGTTCATATTTCTTATTCAACTTTTGTACTTAAATCCTAAATAATAAATGATTTTTTGATTAAAGTTTTATAAAATTTTAATATGGTTTCATTTGATTCCCACGTCAATAACAACACTAGTTTCCCCATTATTTAGCATTGTCACTGAGCAACAAAAATAAATATAAAAAATGAAAATGGTGCTTTATTTTCAGCAATTTTTACAGAGATCAAACGAAAAGCTGATAAAAATGGTTTTAGTTATGATTAAGGGAAGAAATAAATAATAAATATATAAATGTGCTCCGGCCGAGTAAGTACGGAGTAGTATTTGTTATCTGCCTCTGCAATCCTCAGTCTGGTTTCTTGCCTTCTCAGGTGTCTGAGGTGTAGGTCATACTCTTTTTTCATCAGTGCGGCTCTCCTTTTATGCTCCTCCACACCTGTTGTGTTGTACAAAGCTGAAATAAACCTATTCTTCAGCTCAACTGCTGTAGGATCGCTTAAAATGTATCTTTGTTTTCTTTTTTTGTTCTTAGATTTGGTCTCAACCCCTCCAGCGGCATATCGGCGGCAAGGTTGAGTTGTCGTCTTCTGGAGTTACAAACGCAGGAGTCGCGACACTAGGGATTGTCCGTAGAGGCTCCTCCAGCTCAGGGTCGCAGTGCGGCTTCCATACCCAGTCCTGGTTGAATATCTCGTGCCACTCTCGGCAGACGGCAGAGCAGCGGGCCAGGTCTTGAGGTGTCAACTCGAGGACGATCATCTCTAGTATTTCCACTGGAAGAGCCTCCATCTTTAGGCCTGCAAAAAATTCAATTATTATTATAATGGAAGGGGCAATGACTAATTGAGCTGAGAATAACTCAAAAAAATTGTCTGACGTCTTCCAAGAATGCCTCAAGATTAGGGAATCCAATTCCGAATGATATTTTCAATCCCGGGATTTCGGGATTGATAAAATTTAATCCCGGGATCCCGGGACTAATCCTGGGATTGACCCAACATAGTATTTGCCGATACAAAAATAAATATTAAGTATTGATTCGCATATGTATACACGGTATCGTAATGTAATGCGATACAGAAAGCAGTTTTCCGTTTAGTTTTGAGTTGTTAACTTGACTTTATATACAAAAACTTAGAGTGTAAAAAAATTTACGACATAGTCAGCCTTATCATGAAACAAAATATCAAGTTTTACAAAGAACAAAACAAGTTTCAAGTTTTACATGAAGAAATATTACAATACTGAAATAAAATACAGCCTGGCTGAAGGAGAAACGAATGAAGGACAAGCTAAAACTTCTGGGTCTTTTTTAGAAATGAAGCAGAATTATAGCTATGATGAGACCAGGGGAAGCTCTTTAATGACTGCTTGTGAGCTCTCCTCACCGTAGTCACCCCTGCCTCCGATAAACATAGATAATGAATTCCTTCCAGTTATACATCACCCAGAACTCTTTTTAGGCCACAACAAGCTGATCAAAGCCAAAATAAAAGAAAACATAGACAAAACAAACATAACGGACCACCTAAAAAAATAGAACAAACACCACTCACAATCCTACACCAAAATGTTGACAGAGTTTCCAAAAAATTGAAAGGTTGAACACACTCTTTTAATACTCACAGAACATGGGCTGAAAAAAGAACTGCTTAAAAACACAAGACTTGTAGGGTACTCAATAACGGCTGAGTACTGCAGAAAACAACACATAAAAGGTGGTGTAGCAATCTACATCAAAGATATAATGAAAGACAAAGTGGAAATTGCGGACGTCAGTCACGCAAGTATTGAACTTACTTGTGAACTGGCTGCTATAAAGTTAAACTACTTCAAGACGTCCCTCTTTATCAAGGGAGTATACAGAACACAAGGCAATCTACAGACTGGACTGGAAGCTATTTCAGACGCCCTTGAAAGCATGCAAACTGGAAATAACCCAGTTGTCCTCATGGGAGATGTGAATATTGATTGTCTTGAGAAAAAACATGACTACACACAAATGAAAGACACACTAACAAGTCATAATATGTACAGAGTAGACCTTCCGCCAACAAGAATAACGCCAACCTTCCAAACATCAATTGACTGTGTATGCTGCTCCAACTTAGATCAAGAGGATCTTACTATTAAAGAAATGAATACTGGAATCTCTGACCACACAGGCCAACTGTATACTGTGAACTGGAAAATAAAACCATCTCCAGCAACTAAGACAGAGAGAAGTAATAATGATTGGAAATCCTCTAAACTCTTAGTTTCGAAAATGTCATTCCAAGAAAATCACAATACCTTAATTGGAAAATGATAGGTGGGGTAATGGTGATGTGGGATGAAAAATTGTGACGAAAGCAAAGAGAAAGGATCTAGAAAGTTTCTATCAAAGACTTTTAGAGATGCTCTTTGTTTTATGAATATTAGTGTGGAGTGAAATGTGTCAACATTTGATAAGCATCACGATTTATTAAGTTAAAAAAGTTAAGTGAAGGTAACGAGAGGTAGTAATACAAATGAATAGATATCTTAGTTAGAGTAACTAAAACCTATATTAAATTGTTCATTGCCTTGACAAAGTTCAACATATGCAAAGCAGAAAGGGACCTCTTTCATGCGACACAAAATTAAAGGTTCGGACTCTATCGTCAAATCAGGTAAGGGTAAGATATTAAAAAGGGTATGAACTTTT
Organism: Flexamia atlantica; assembly: GCA_035578135.1. NCBI lineage: Eukaryota > Metazoa > Arthropoda > Insecta > Hemiptera > Cicadellidae > Flexamia > Flexamia atlantica. Next base: position 1,786,437 of record JAQJVK010000065.1, on the reverse strand, counting down.
GAAGTTTAGTTCCTATTCTCAAAATTCCCATTTCAAAATGATGAAATCAAAATCCAAAAAACTTGATAAAAACATCACAGAAAGTTACATTCCTGCCCTCCATTTTTAGCTCAATGATTATAACTTTTTGCATCACAGTTATCTCAGTTTACTTGTCTTGTTGCTGGAAGGTTGATATTGTTTTGAAATGTTGTAGAAAAAATTCCAACAACTGTCTGTTGGTTTCAGTACTTATCGTTCATATTTCTTATTTAACTTTTGTACTTAAATCCAAGTTAATAAATGTTTGCTTGATTAAAGTTTTATAAAGTTTTAATATGGTTTTATTTGAACCTCACTTCAGTAGCAAAGCTAGTTTCCCATTCTTTAGCATTACCATTTAGCAACAAAGACAAATATGAAATGAAATGAAAATGGTGCTTTATTTTTCACAATTTTTAAAGATATAACAAACACAAACAGCAGAAAATAGGCTATTCAGAAAAACCTTCATGCAAGTTTGTCATAACAATTGCAGACAATGGTGTATTATAAACCGTGTGCTCGTTTGACATTACTCACTTTTAAAAACACTGCTGCTTGAAAAATAAAGCTACTTTATGGTGTAAGATTGTTATATTTATTACTATGGGAAGAAAATGAAAATGAAAATTTATTAATGCGCATATCCCTACCTTAGTTTAACTAGGAGTACGCTTCTATGTCGCGTAAAGGTCGAACAAAGTGCAGTAAAGCTAAATGAAGGCTATTAACTAGAAAAAATAAATATTTAAACGTATAATTGACTACTTATTTATATATTAAAACAATCTGCGGGGTATAAATATGATATAGTTCAAATTTAATGAATTTTCATCAAATAATTAAAGAGGAGTTAGTTCACAAAGAGTGATTTTCAAATCGAGTATAACTCACTTCGTTCGAATTAAAACTTCATATAACTGTATATCAAAAAGTAGGAAAAGAAATTTTGGCACCGATGTTGATTTTTTAAATTTGATAGTCATTGAATTACTGAATGAGATCTCACCTGTAAAACATATCTCAAATATTTTCCAAACAACCTCTATCTCAACCCATCTAAATAATTTACATATTCTTCATGCTCATTCTCCAAAAAATATTTTCTTAACTATTGAAAGCTAAGACAGGATACTGAGCAGTGAAATCTTAAGTCATTTGTTCTTGTCAGAAATTATTCAATTTATCATTATTATTTATTCAACAGACAAGTACTTCAGTAGTGTACAGTAACAATAATTTTTTTTAAATAGAATTTTGAACAATATCAGTGTGCTTTCTACAGACTTCTAAGTTATAGATGATATAAATTTGCAGTTTAATAATAATTGCTCTTATTTTCACAGTATAGAAAAAAATATAAAAAATTTGTGGTAAAGTTATTTTTAAGAGTAAAACTGAATTCCCATTGAACATTTGAAAAAGTTAAAAGAATTGACATGAGGACTTCAGAGGTTGAAGGATCAGGGGTTAATTTCAGCCTGAGCACACCGGAGCTCAGCTCCAGTACTTTTTAGAACACTGGAGCACACCGGAGCGCAGCCCCGGTACTTCATAGGTCACCAGTGCGACTCCGGATTTTTGTCTGGCTACGTCATCCAATCAAGGCCAATACAATTGTGTACTGGATGAGTTCGGTATTACTCTTTTCTATGTCGATCTTAAACATACGTTAAATACCCCCGTTGCAGCAGACCTGCATACTCAGCGAATTTCAAGTGCAAAACAACATATTTCGATCCAACAAAGCGAGATTTGACATGTTTTTGTAAGCTCCATAAGAATAACATGGGGAATGAGTATGGAGGTTTGCTGCTACAGGTATATTAAAACTGGGTGGTTTTAATTCAATATTTAGTAGATCTGAACTAGAAGAAGCCATTTACCAAGTTTTATCAAGATATGTTGAGAAATAAGCGAGATATAGAATTTTACTTATTTCCCATAAGGTTAACATTGGGACAACGTACTGCGTTTACCACTTTCAATATCTCGGCAACCAATGGACATAGAGCCATGATTCAAAATACTAAATTGTTTGTTTTTTTGGGCTGAATTCAATGGTGCCAATAAAAATTTGAAAAATTTTATTTTTCTATGTAAAAATCGCAAAAAACCCATTTTTGGGGGGGTTTACCCCCCTCTACCCCCCCTTCCGGTGGTCCGATCGGGCTGGTTTACGAACTCGTCCGAATAATTACTACTTTACACGTCTATGCCAAATTTCATTCCGATTGGACCATTTTTGCGCAAGTTATCGTGCTTAAAGACACATATATATATATATATAGATATATCATTTAAAAAACATATATATAGATATATATATATATATATTTATGAAAGTGAACGAATGGTGTTTTTGGCATCTGAGGACCTCAAAAAGAAAAGTTATGATGGTTTTAGGCTTAGGTCTTACCATGAGACCTACGGTAACAGCTTCTTCCCTATAGGGGAAATTCGCTAAAAGGCTCAAATTTAATTGTAATATATGATAGGCATTTGAAGTTGCACTTTCCAGTTATAAATTTTTTCCTCCAGTATTATTTATTTTATTTATCATAACTAATTAAGTACATGATGTTCGGTGCGGTTTAGTGAGTCGATGGCGCAGTTGGTAGCGCACTCGGCCCCTGTTCTGTGGCGGCAGCGTCGCAGGATTGAGTCCCGATGATGCCGCATACTTTTGGCAGTACTGTTCATCCTTGTACTGTACCGGCTCACTCCTTGGGTTTGCTTGATAACTTCCACGCACAGGCCTGAGGCCCATGTGGGGGAGCAAATGCAAGGTAAAAAGAGGCCGCCACCCTCTTTTTGAAAAGAAAGAAAGAAGAAAGAAGACATATATATATATATTAGGCTGCTGTGAGATATTTTTGCATGTGCATGTTATCAAGATTTTGAACTTTTGAATGGACTGAATCCTCCACTGATTTATTGTTTATGATTATAATTTCGATTGTAATTAATGCTGCATTATAATTGGCCATGACTTGTTATGTAGCATTTTGAAATAAATAAATATATAAATAAAAAGTAATCTATACAAATTTTCCGGGGGAGGGCCACCAGACCCCCCGGGGGGTCCTGCTGGAGGTTATTCCTTACCCCCTCCTGGCCTCCGTTGTGCCATAGCTCTGGTATCTTTTCCTCTAGAAATTAAGCCCCGTGAAGGATATAGCCATGATGGTATTTTTTAACTTAGATTTTCTTCTCTCCCGTCATATTGGGATGATACATTCGATCGGATTGAAAGTCTGGTATAGACTGTGGAAAACAAGTCAGCATCCGTCATTAGCACAGTTGTCAGCTACAAGGCTCCTGTTTATCCAGACACCCCTAGATGGAGTCCCGTCCGAATAATGGGGTTTCCGTTTAATCTGATGATCCCTAATACTTGTTAAATAATAACGTCAAATGATAATACTAAGTCAATACTAAGTCAATAGTCATTATTACGTAAATATTCTAATATTAGATACTTTGTAATAATTACTGTAAGCAGAAAATACTGCAAAATAAGGCTAGTATCTTTTAAATCTGTTGCTGTTCCTAATAAGTGCAAGATATTTTTATTGCATTTCCAAGCTACTGGGTCTAAAAAAATCCCATGTCATAAACAACATCCCTTCTCTCGCTCTCTCTTAGTTTGTTTTTCTACATAAAACTAATTCAAATATTTTACTTGATTACTTTTTTATTTTACGTAATTACTTACCTCAAACCTTACCCGCGAGAATCATCGATTCACTAGCGTTCATTTCCTGCCGATTACGTTTGGTGAAACTGATGTGTTGATAAAAATCATCTTGTTCAAAAGATGTCACTCCCGTTGTGTGTAGTTCGGTTAAAACGGCGTCCAGTTAAAACGTATTTGGGTAGGGAGTCTCCTGACCTTGAATTGTTTTTTACACTTAGGAATATTACAATATAGTACTGCTTCAACCGCTACCTCCATTGTAGGCCATAAACTGGCAAGAGACACGTATTGTTTATACATTACTTGATGGCACAATCTTGTAGTCTATTTACAGTACTAAGGCCGACGTGTTTCTATGACAGGACTGTTAGTTAATAGCCCAACAACAACAACCAGTGGTAACTAGAGGGCAACGTGAGGTCCGAACATCAGTATCACCAATGTATTACGAATTAGTCTAATTATGATGATGGACTTATATATGAACGTAGTGTTCAGTAGTTCAGACATTAATCCCCAAAAAAGAACACTGTGTCCATGAGCCATTGCTATATGACAGAATTAGTTTAAAAATACCCCGTGATGATTTCCTTCAAAGTATTAATTTCTAAGGCACGTGTAGGCCTAAGGTAAAACAATTGAATTACTGCCTCTAAAGTTAAAATTTATACCGCTCATGTAAATAAATTAAGAGAATTATATATATAAATTCTAATCTAATAATGTTAGGCAGGTGTCAGGTAAGAGAAATGAAATAATTTATACTTATGCAACTATCTATAATTCGTGAATCCGCAATTCGTAACTTACAGGACACGCCACCATCCCAGCTTATGTTATATCCATCTGAATCTCAATATCCATCTTGAGGCAGACGTCAATGAATTGAAGGGAAGAATGGGTGGTGGCAATGTTAAAAAAAAAACATGTTTCTTTCTTAATTCTACTCACTATAAAATGATAGTTGGTGGCATATTATTCAAAAATCATGTTTCTCTCTTCATTTTACTCAGTGAAAAGGATATTTTTAACAACTTCTTTTTGACCAGCCAAGATCAGCAAGAAAAGCTCCAATATGGAAGACTACCGTGACAATGTTGGAGACAAATTATTTAAAAAAAATCAATTTTGTACATGATAGTACGTATTAAGATGTATACAGTATGAATTAGACCATGGCCATCAGTAGTATAATAATAAGGCTTTAATACCTTTAATACCTCTCAAGACCGGGACGCAGCACTGGCTGCGTATTTTAATTGGTATATGAGTGAAGGATGAGTGTATGATGAGTATGGCGTGATCCTGTAGTTTTGTTACTGAGTCCTTACAGAGCCAACTGATTTCAAGTAAACAAAAGGTAATGCTATATAAGAGAGTATGGATTAACAAATTGACTGAACCTTTAGACACGACGTTGCCATTTACTATCGTCGCAGCCTCGTTACTAGAGATGCCATCATTAAACCCATAATTCAATGAATTTTAGGTCCTGCCGGGTCAGCCAGCCTAATCTTTGTCTGGCCACGTTTCGTTCTCTAGGTATTCAAATAAGAGCAGGGAGTCCACTGTAGATATTTTTTCCAAAATGTTCTAGAAATCTTAAAAGTCATGACAGAGTTATACTGTATAGCACTCACTAATATGGACACTTAAAGACTCAGTCAAACTTTCTCAAAGTTAAGAAGACATTTAAAACAGTGTATTGTGTTGTAGTTATTTATATAATGTTTGTTGTGTTACAATATTTTTTTGCTACCATTTTCAGCACACATTCTACGCTCAATTTGTCATTGCCCCTGCCAAAGTATTAATATTTGAATTTTTTGCAGGCCTAAACATGGAGACCCTCCCAGTGGAAATGCTAGATATGATCGTCCAGCAGTTGACACCACAAGACCTGGCTTGCTGCTCTGCCGTCTGCCGAGAGTGGCGAGAGATATTCAACCAGGACTGGATGTGGCAGCCGCACTGCGACCCTGAGCTGGAGGAGCCTCTACGGACCATCCCCAGCGTTGTAACACCTGCGTTTGTGATTCCGGAAGTCGACGACTCAACCTTGCCGCCGATATGCCACTGGAGACTGGTTTATATGAGGGAAAAACACCTGTGGAAAAACTGGGGAAAGCAAGACAACCGAGATGACCACAAGTTTGAAAATAAAGAGCACGTGCAGGTAGACTTTCTGACGGATACCTTCGTTGTTGTTTGGTGTACAGATTGCATCGAAATTTTTGATGTCAGTGTAAGACCACCCGTTTGTTTCGCAAAGTCAGGCACCCCAGTTTCAATAAGAGAATATTTTGACACATGTCATGTAGTCCACCCTACCTTGTTGGTTGTGAAAAAAGCTCACAACGCACAAAAAAGCTCAGTTGAAACTTACAATGTTGACATGATAAACAAATCAATAAATTTGAAACATTGCATTTCAACACCAGACTCGGACACAGTCGCACTTGTCAAAGAGCATTGTTGTATGTTCACGTGGAAACAGCTATCGAAGAAAACAAAAATATACGATCTCAACACTGGCAAGATACTGAAGGAGCAAGATTTGCCGGTGGAAAGAAATAATGAACTGATCGAATTTTACAGAGTAACGAGTACCTCAAGCAGTGACTTTATAGTTTTATTTTTTGAGGTACAAGATGGCACACATTTTTTTATCAAGCTTTTGGTTTACAACATCAGAAAACTCACCTTCATTCAAGATGTGGCGTTTGATCTCCACATAAGTGAGCTTTTTGAAATTGAGATCGCTCAGTATTGTCAGTGGTTGGCTTACAGAGACAGCTCATATTGCCTGGTTGTTTACGATTTGGAAAAAAAAGAAGTTCAATATAGGGAACGTCATGATTTGATTCAGTTATGTGTCTATCAGAACTGTTTTATATTTACCTCAGGCAAGGGAATAAACAAGTGGCTGAAAAGTTATTCTCCTCTGCATAAAACTATGACTACCTTAGCTGAAATTCCTTCATCACATATTTTTCGATTGATGACCAATAAAGTTCTTTTAGATCAGACAGACAATCAGACAGAGAAATACCAGTTACTCTCCTTGAAAAGTAATAAAGCATTGTTTGATGTATCGGTATCTCTCTCAGTAACTGAGATCAATCAATCGTGCACCAAAATGTTACTACAGGATAACATTGAACAAATGGAGATTAGGTATTTGTGGTGATAACCAAACAGTTCAGTTGTTCAGTACCTAAATGTTTTTGGTCAAGTATTGCATTAACTGCAAGGGAGGTTGCCACTGCATTTCAATATTGTTTTCCTCACTAGTGGTCGTCCAATAGTGGTGCCCAACTAGAATGCTACTTTCATATTGACGAGGGGGATGAACGTTGGCAGGAGACAACTAAGACTCTAGCTTGAATGAAAAGAACAGTGGAGCAAGTGACAATTCAGAGTAAAAACAGTGTGGATGAAAGAGCCTTAATATGACTTGCGTCAATGAACTTGTTTGCCTATTAAAATTTCACTAAGTCATCAGAATTAATTGTGGTTTGTTATGTGGCATTTGTTACATTAGCTCTGTTTTTTTTATAATGCTCTTAACGAAATTGTTTACATCTCTGAGGGATTTTTCTTTTATTGTAGAATTAATACAACTATGAAGCACGAGAGCGAGGAAAATTTCAATTATCGTTTGCCAGTGTTCCTCAGAAAACAAATGAAAACCAATGAGTATTATTCATAAGATCCCGCTAAGTATATCATTGGCTCGAGCATTTTGGTTTTTTGTTAAGACGTCGCTTCCTATTGGATAACATTTGGTTTGTTTTTGTTTATATCTTGTCGTGAAAGTTTATTAATTGTCCGCTAGATAGTAACACTTAGACTTGGAATTTTCGGATTTATCGGAACTCCTCGTGTGTTTACGTCTTCCTTCGAGGGGTTGGCCTGTCATTGGCGAATAATTAAATATATTAATTTTCCTCCCTCTCATGCTTCATTGTATTAATCAAAGAATAAGACATTAATCTGTTCAGGTATCAATTCAGACATGTTATTACCTAATTGTGATTGGAGTTAAGTATTTAATACCTACCGAGAAAATCACACCAATTCTTTACTTGAAAAACGTTAGGTGAAATTGATGGTTCAAAATAAAGATAGGTTAAAATAAAGTTGGGTGAAATTTATGACAGATAAAAGTATTAAGATGTTTCGAAACATGATTCTTTCGAAACCTTAGCTGAAAAATACCTTCAGGGATATTCTTTTTTTGTACATTTTTGTATATAGGATGAAATGTTGTGTTAAGATTTAATAATAAACACTATTTTTTTCAAGTTAAAAAATGAAGCAAATATGATGGGGAATCTGGGATGGTGATATAAATAACTAGATGAGTTGCAGCTTAAGTTGTCTTTTAAGTTTAACAAATAGCTATATTAAGTTGTTTGTTGCCTTGAGAAAGTTCTACACATGTAATGCGGAAAGGGACTCCTTGTTTGCGATATAAAATTATTGGTTTGGACGTTATTGTAAATTAGGTAAAAATATCTGACTTTACCACAATTTTATAGTACAAGAGTGCCTGGTTCCAAAAATCATTGCCCCAACTTTCCATTCCTGTGACATGTTTTTCTCCCAACATTAGTTTTGTTTTGTGAAGGTTGAAGCACATATAACAGAGTGGCGAGGGGCGGCGTTGGCGGGTGAAGCGTTTGCACAATATCTAATGAAAGTGCACAGCTTTGGTGGAAGCAGAGAAGAGTATAGTTTCCACAAGGTGCACTGGACCTGAGCCAGGCCAGGAGGATCAGGTAGACGGCGTTACTGAGCCGGATTCAAGAACGGCCCCTAGAAAATGTACCGGAACTCAGCCACCTGTCACGTGCTGCCCCGTGCAAACCACGTCCCAAACCCAGAACGGTTACTTTCCCAAATGATTGAGTACTCATGGTTAAAAATAGAACTCAGTTTGACACACCTAAACGTACATTTTTCTTACACTGTTAACAATTTTTCCCCGCTGACTAAAGATCTTCTTCATTTTGCACCAGGTGTTAACTCATCAGTGTCAAAAGGAAAACTATTACCGTTTTTAAAAGGGGGTGACATTATGGTATTTGTTTCTTTCATGTCACTTAGGTGTGTAGTGGGTATTAAGTATATGCCCCAAAAATTCCGCCAAATTGCAAAGAGGCGACAACTTCCATGCGTAGGCAGAATGGGTCGAAAAAAGTATCTACATAGCATATCTACAATATCTACAAGTTATAGCTTTGTAACTTTATATTTCGTTTAATACCAACTATTGTGTTCTTAAAAACCAAGTTGAAATAAAACAAAATTAAAATCAACTGTAGGTAAATGAAAATTTGTTTTGGGCATAAGGATTTAAATATTAAAAAGTAATTCGCTCGACTTGCGGTGTATTTACATTCCATAACTGCATCCGCTGATATGCCGTGGGTCAGTTCTACCTGGCTCAGTTCTGCCTCGCACCCTGTAATTAATTTTTTGTCCCTCTTGCTAGGAGCGCGCATTCGTGGTTCAGTTGTGTTGGAGCCCTTTTTACAAGGTAACATAAACAACCGCTTTGCTGATGTCCGCCTTGCCCTGCTCTGATTAGAATTGCTTAGTTTAAACTATGTCAGCGGACGTGTATGACATATTTTTATAGTTAGAGTTTAAATGTGTTTTTTCAGGTTTATTTTGTTAATCGATTAATTTTTTAAGTGAAAGATTTTAAAATTGCATGAACTTTTTAAGTTTTGGTTCTTAGTCTCTCATAATTCTTATTTCAATGTGATGAAATTAAAATTCCAGAAACTTAATAAAAACATCATAGAACCATATATTGCATATTTGATTATCCTCCATTTAGCGCTCAATTTCAGGATGATAAAGACTTCAAACTAAACATTTTTGACAAGAGGTCCATCATGACTTTTTGCACAACTTATCATCTCAGTTTACTTTCATATCAGTGCAGCTGAAAGTTGATATTGCCTTGAATCTTTAGAAAATGTTTGCGATTGTCCGTTAATATCTGTATTAGAAGTTAAAGGCCGACAACTTTGAAAAGAGAGCCTACCCACAGTTGCATTTTTGACTGGCATTCTAAAACCCAAGGGAATTTTGTAAAACCGTTTAAGAATGATCATTTAGGGCCTAAGAGGAACCTAAATGTGAAGTTTCAGGATTACAGGTCTTGCGCTTTTGGAAATAAGACCTAGAGATTGATTGGTAGAAGGCTCTTTTGTAAGTTGTCAACCTGTAATATTTTTAATTTTACTTAAATTGTCGCTGAGAAATGCATGCTTGTGCAAATAAAACTTCACAGAGTTGTAATATTGTTTTTTCAATCCCACTTAAATCGTAACACCATTTCCCCTTTATTTACGGTTGACCATGAACAAAAAAGACAAATAATTCTGTTTATTTATCATACATTTTTTAATGAATATCAAAATTTTAAATTGTGACTGTTTGATGTTCACAAAGCCAAATGCTACTTAGTATTTAAAATCCCTTTTACAAAGAACTTTTATGCATATAATTTATTATGGTATTTTATTTTTAGACCTAGTTAGGTTTTGTGGCATTTGATATAAAATGTGTTAAATAATTATTAGTACTGTAAATTTTAAGTATTCTTAACCCTAAATATTATTAAATTCCTCTCAAACTAAATTTATCTAAACCTTAATAACCTTAAGGCCATATAGGGAGGGCTTTCTAGGGATGAAATATCCCTGACTAGGGACTTTTGACTTTTCGATCAGAGTTGGTGGCAACACTGAAGTGTGAATGTTGTGATTAGTGCTTCGCTGCCTCTGAGTGCCATCTTGGCTTGTCGTTGTCATACACTTTACGAGTTTAAAAAGTATTTTTGCACATATAGCTGTTTGATCTCTTTATGTTCTGAATGTAATGAGTTTGTGAGTCAAAAAGGTAATATAAATGTTTATATAATTTAATTACAATGAACTCAAGTGTTAGTTACTGGATGGTTTAGATTTAAATGGTTTATAAATTTATGAACATTTTTTCCCGATCTGAATTCAGTTGATGAGAGTTGTATGTGCATAAAAGGTTTTTGAACAAAGAAAGTGGAAACCAAAATTATGGTGTGCTTTGCTAAAAATATAGGGTTTCGGCTCAGCGTTAATAACGAGGAAGTTAAGTCTGAATAGGAACACAGTATGGAAGTAGGAGTGAATTGGCAGAGAGCGGCTTATCTCAGTAGTCTACCGAGTGACCTTGACCTTGAGCTATCGGTAGCGGAGTACCGCACGAGTCGGAGTCGGAGTCGGACCGATGTCTCGTGTCTAGAGCAGTGTTGCCAGACAGGCTTTGGTATTTTACCCGCCCTTTTACCCGTGTTTTCGGCAATAATCCCCGCAAAATCCTCGTAAGTATCCAAAAAACGGGTAGTAACCCGAAAACCCGCAAATGACTTTCAAAACACCCAAATTCGGGTAGTTTTCTAAAATTACTAGGTAATTAACGTTGGAAATAAATGACATCAATAAACAGCACACTAAATACCAGCAAATATGTCTATTTACTTTGAGTATCGTTCTCAAAACCATGAAAACGATACTCAAAGTAAACAGTAAAGTAAGTAAGTATTTTCGCATCTTCCATAAACATGAGATATTTTCAAAGAAAATCATAATTCGAAAATTGCCGGCTTTACCCGTTTATATGCATTTTGGGTTCCGGGAAAATCCCCGCAGATCAAGTCCAAAATCCCGGTTTTACCCGATTTTTTAATCCTCTCAAAATACCCGAAAACCGGGATAATACCCGATCTCTAGCAACACTGAAACCAATAAAACCAAACCGAATAAATATTACTAACTAAAAAAATCTAGAGATTAAAAATCTTTGTAACTTGTCCCAAAATACCCGGTTTACCCGTTTTTTTAAGGTTGTTGGGTGAATCCCTGCAGCCCAAGACTAAAATCCCCAGTTTTACTAGGACGGCCTCCAACATACCCGTCAGAAAATTAATTGTATTCTGTATTTTCTATTTATTTTGACCCATAGAATAACCTTGAACTAATAGCTCAAGATTTGGCACTTTACGGGACACCCTCAATATGCTGTATTCGCTATCGCATTTTGTAATGATTACAGATTCTACGCCTTGAAGAATGTCGTTACTGACAATTCCACAAGAGGTTTTAGAGCGGATTCTACTGCACGTGAACACAGAGGACGTTCTGAGTGTGTTGACAGCGTTGAAGCGTCAGACCAGTGAAGCGTTCTGGAGGAGATTTTGTCTTCATAACGGTTACAAGAAATTATCCAGTGAGGACGAAACTTGGAAGGAGGTTGCCTACAGGATTATGGCTTGGTCCAAGGGGTCTTATTTGAAAAAGGATTACGATCTTTGTGATCCAAATGTGGGGGGATTTAGTCTCGGAGAGCTACAAGAGCCACCGAGAGCTCTTGGCCTTACTATTGGCCTTAAAGAGAAAAAGTTAATTGACCTTAAAGGGAATAGGTTACTGTTACAAAAAGGAGTAGAACTGTTAATAAAGGATGCTGGAAACCCAAAAACGTTGCTACAAAAACTGCAGGGATGGCATCAAGAAGAGATAAATCAGAGTGGAACGAAACTCCTTGTTGAAGCTCCAGATGCTTTTGTTATTTATGACCAAGACAAAGATCAATACATAGAAATATACGCATGGCCTATAGATCTTAACTATATTCCTCCTTTCAATTATGTTTTAAGCGATGATTATTTTGTCATTCTTAAAACGGACATATTTGTTGTGTATTTAAAAGATAAGCAAAAGTTTTCAATAGAGAATTTGCCTGGACAAACAATACTTACTTTCAGACTGACAGGCCAAATAGTGAACATTTTAGTTTATTTTCTTGGAGAAACCTTCACTCGTTTGAAAAGATTTGATCTCGAGAGGAAAGAATGGTTGGAAGGCCTTCAGCTGTTTGAAAACTCAATATTTGGTGGGATCAGATTGAATCTCAAGTTCATAGTGAACTGGTGTAGGCCGAAAGGGGGTACCACAAATCCAAATCAGGTTCAAAACCAAATCAAAATCTGGTCATTAGAAGATAACTTGAGACTCGTCTCCACCTTTACAACTGAAAAAGTAAAATGGTGTCTGCTAGAGGCCAACTATCTATTATATTCATCAGCACCCTCTTCGTTTACCATATTGAACCTGAATCAGCCAGAAACTTCCTGGACGACTCTCGAGTACAATGAAGATTATTCTCTCGGACAAAAGATAATCTCGAATTTCCTTCTGCTGTCTTATTCAAGTGGTTTCAAACTGGTCGATTTTAAAAAGGCCACTTATGTACGTGAGGTTTCCTTTGATGATGGATTGATTTATACGTGCTTCAGTGCCAATGAATACTTTTACATTGCTTACGGTTGGTTGGCAGAAGAACCAACAAACTGTCACACAAAGTTGTGTGTGTATGACTTCAGCACTTGGAAAGGACAGCGGTGGTGAAAAACACAATCAACAAGAAGTGGCTTCCCCAGATTGATGAGACTGTGAAATAAATATAATTGAAAAAAATGTGTAAATTGTTATCAATATCCCCTTTCTTATTTACTAATTAACCACTCTTGTCATTAAATTATTTTCTAATTTAATTCAATTGAGAATGAGGAAAGCTGACTATTTAAAAAAAAATTTAATTTAGAAAAGTGAACAATTTTAATGCAGCTCAGGTCCAAAGATGTTGAAACGCCAACTTTAAGAAAAAAATAACTCAAAAAAGTTAAATTGTAATGTTACAAGATGTTCCCTACCACAATGACCACAATTAAATGAAATTTTCATTCGCATAGACCAGCGACGCGTATGTGCGGCAAATCGTCTAAAATGACGCATATTTGCGTCAGCTGGTCACTTTGAAATAGACTGAAGACGCAAATTTGCGTCGGTGTTCCATTGTTATTAAACGGCTTATTTCTTAGCAACGGTCTATTTTAAAGCCCTGATCTTTTCGTATTGGTCCAGAGGGACGTCTGCCGCATATGTGTGTTTCTTGGTCAGTGGTTATGAGGGATATGGTTACGTCCAAACAACAGTTGACAACATTTTTGTTTACAGGCCTTTTGTAGGGCATCACTGAACAGCTGTAAATGTGCTAACCTTTGCAGTTTTTAATTGAGTTTGATCATTTATGCTGTCAGTCATGAAACGTAGTAGGCCTACTAGGCTTATAAATTAGCAAATTTACAACTACGCATATGTGCGTCACTTGGTCTATTGACACAAATATTCAATTTTTTTTACTGGTTTTCATTGAATATATCGACCGACACTTGTAAGCGGTTTTCTAAAAATGAAATTAAATAAATATAAATAAAATATTAAAAATTATTAAATTAGAAATTAAATATAAATTAAATCAATATTTATTGCTTATTAATTCATTTTAGGTTAGTATGCTGTGAATTAGCCCATTTAATAAATTTCTCTTTTGGTCTGTCGGCAATGTTATTCCTATCACTTGGTCTGTAAGCAATGTTGTGATGATTCCTCTTCATCTATGGGAGTGACCCAATGTGACTCAGGTGTGCATAGCTTGGTAGTGAACGTTTTGAAGTCGGGTCTGGGTATAATAAAACACAATAGAAAGTTTGTAAAATATACGAATATAATACCGGTACTTATCTATTATTTACACAAGTATAGTACATTCGGAACTTAGACTAAAAATGGCTAACCTTGAGCAAAATTTGAGACTTACTCTCCGTAAAGTTTTGATAAGGTTGGAATAATCATAATTGACATTTGGTTGACCAAAGAAATGTGAAGTTCTTTAAAGATATAAAAAAGAAATATTTAAAAATTACAAAATGTTAATTTATTAATAATCTATATAGATAGCTTTAAACTTTTACATAGATGAACCTTATAGTAGGCCTAAACAATAATGTGCATTAAAAAGCATAAATTTTAAAAATAAATTTGATTACATTGCTTGAAACAAGTAGTTCCAAATAGCTTATCATCAACTATAATTATTCCAGTGTTTGGTAACTTTTGGGATGTAAAGTTTAACTTATTTTCAGCCGACATACAATGGTCAACATGAGTATTCACTGCTTCGTAGATGTGTACTATATGATATACTTAAAAGTTCAGATAAACTCGTTCTAATCAATGATCCGACACAAACTGTATTTAGCTATTTCATGATGCGATATTGATGTGTAAACAATTTGTACATTTGAGGGAAAAATAATCAATGTATAAAGAGGATCGGACAGCAGACATACGAAAAATTCTAATACTGTTGACACACGAACATTAAAACACCGTTAACAAAATGCCGTATAATCACGATCATTGTATAAAATCCTTACGATTACGATATTAAGTAGCGCATATAAAAATAATAATTCTAGATGGACGGCACAAGGCGTAGATAGGCACTACATATGGTGGAGTCATGATGACTTTAGGCCCGGCACAACAGAAGCAGTTTGTCTTGTCTGACCCAAAGTCAGCAGGAATCCGCTATATTTGGCAAGTTTCAACTCATTGAGCAAGACACTTTTCACAGACGGGTGTCGGGAGAATAACCAGTGTGATGTGATACCGACGGAAATGTGTGTTAGATAAGAAATAAATGAACTTGTAACAAAAGTGTAAAAGTTTGTTTTCAATGGTTTCAACCAGAAAAATTTAATCAAGCCTAAATTTATTCTGATATGAGTATTTCTGAAGGCCATTCATAAAAATAATCTTAGGTGAATCGGAATCAGGTTAGGCCTAAACACATTTTAGGTTAAGCCTACTATTTATTTCTTTATTCGAGACAGTTCATGCCTCTGGAATGACACGAGGTCGGATGATCGGACCGACACTCTTCACAAACGGTATTTTGCACAGTCTTAACCACTGGTCGCGACGGCGTGGCTCAAGGTCATACGCTAGGACCTACATTCTTCGAGACGCCCGCCGATGATTTTCCCCGCTTTCCCCGTAGCGCTGACGAAGGACTATTCTACGTCTAAGCTGCGTTTGCAGGACTAGCACGCCGGCGCGAAGTGTGCGCCCTCGGTCGGTTGTTAGCTCTGGGGATCGGGGTCGAACGACGTCTCTTGCATTTCCGTCCCGTTGTCCGTGTCTAGCAGATGGACGGAATCGGGGCGTGGCGTCGTCTCGCGGAGATTGTGCAGCACTTGGTACGAGTCACGGATGATGAGTAGGCGGTGTTGGCCGTTGACTGAAACACAAAATGGACGGTCACCAGGGCGAATTGTACGACTAATCTAACCTAACGTATCCTAACTTAGCCTTTCTTAGTGTCCAGCCCTGCTTTGACAGATGGAAACAAGCACAGAAACCATAGTGAAAAAGAGCCTCTCTCCAAACCTTCTTAGCTGCAGTAACAAGTGATCCAACATCGTAAAATATTGTAAAATGTAAAATAAAAAGAATATGTATAAACAAAAAAAATATGGTGTGTGAGTTGATTTTGAGCTGCGAGTAGGTTTGAACTTTGTTTTCGCTAAACCAAAAAAATTTAATAGAGTTATAAAACTTTTGAATGTTCTTTGATTACTTATAAAATAGAGGTAGGGAGTTTTTATTTTGCTTTTTAAAGCTGAGGAAAAAAGGTTTTTTATATTTAGATGATGTTATGGTTTATGTTTTGAGAACAATATATTCTGCTTTGACCATTACAAGCACAAGCACATTCGTTTATTTTATTTTACTATGTACCTCTGTACAATATTGTAACCTAATACAGGGAATTCTTTAGTTTATACTCGAGGTGTGGCCCTTTTGCAATTGCTCCTACTACTCAAACTCCTAGACTCAAATTGTTCTCATTCTCTTAATTAGGCCTAAAACATCTTAAACACAACCCACCTATAAAGCTGCTGCCCCGCCTCAACTTCTGTTTGCCCAGTTCGATGTTCTCCGCTGTGAAAACGAGGTTCTTGTAGGCTCGCACGAAGACCACGATAAGCGTCAGGCTGCCCAACACGATGAGCCCGTACTGAAGCAGTGGCGCCACGTTATCGGCGAATGTCGTCGACATGAAAACCCAACTGTGGATGCTGGGCGTCAGCTCTCCCACACCCTGTAAAAGGTGTTATGGTCATGAAGCAAACACATTTATACGAGAGAATCAGCGTTAACATGTATGTGGATACCAAGACTAAATATATTATTAGTTCTTTGTCAGAAATTAATTGTTTGCGATAACGAGTTTCAGTTTAAACAGTGCATTACGCTACTAGGCCGGAAAGTATTATTTTACCGGACGAGCATAATACATAAATTTTCATACAAGTACGGTAAAACTTACTGGCCGTGTAGTGAATGATACTTTTAATCATACTGAGAAAAACATTCTTTCAATCATAACATATTCCTTGCGTAAACCAAAACGTTTCTCAATCCTTCAAACCTAACCTATAATAAACAAAACAAACATTTGCAACTGCCGCCACATTATTGTAAAAAATAACCAACAAACATACATTAAACATCGGTTTGTTGCAAATCAGCTGATTGTTTACTTTCGTTTTCTGGACCGGTAAGGCAAACGTGGGTTGAGCTAATCAATGTTACCAAAACTACAGAATCAATGTGTAGGCCTTCTTACCTCTTCCAGCCACATGATTGGGAAGACGATGCTGGGGAACTTTCTGACCGGGTGAACCTCGGCGTGTTCAACCTTCAGGTTCAGCTGCACCTTCACCTTCGCCTCCAGTGTCACGCCCAGTTTCTGGTGGAACAGTTACAAATAGAAAATGTTACATTGGGAACAGCTGCATTATAAATAGGGAGAAATCAGTAACAATTAGATTGGTTTTTAACGAGGAACAGTCAATTCAAGGAGAGCTACTACAAGGTTGCTCCAAATTCAGCTTTAAATAACTGGGCTTCTTTCATCTAGATCTCTAATATCACCCAGTTTCTGACAAAACAATACTAACATAATGAGAACAGTTACAAAAAGAAACAATGACATTACCGAACAGAAATTGTTATTAGAAGATAACAGTTACGATTATATCGGTTTCTTGATGAGGAACAAGTAAGACAAGACCAGCAACTCCTGGATTGGTCCAAATTGAGGTTTAACTGGACTTTCATCTACTAAATATTTAGCATTGCTGTTTCTGGTAGACTAGTCGAGTAAAAAAATGATACTTGAGTTATGGTACAGAAAAATTATTTGCTGTTACTATAAAAATTTATTCATTAGTTGTTTCACCTTAATGTTCAACTGAAGCCCAGTTTCAGGTAAACATTCAGTTAAGTGCCTAAAATGGCGAGGGCCTGTTTTTGGATCTAAGTACATTACATAACACAAGATTTATTTCTGCGCAGAAACCAACTGAAGCTTTAGCAAGTCAATCGTCAACCAAATTACATAAAGCTGATTAAAATCTCTACTTAAAAACTATTTCCAGGTTGAATTGAAATCTTACCGGTTGTATTTTGAAGAAAGTCTCATGTTTTTCTTGGCTGGGGGAGAGCCCTTCGAAAGGCTCCAACAAAGACGGATCTGCCTGGTAGAAATGGGGGAATGACAGGTATACTGGAGCGTCTGCAAGAACGGACAGTGTTAGCGAACCGGCATGAGTGTACTGAAGTAGGATGGATAATTGTTGAGAATAAATTACAATCTTCCTACCTAAATGGTTTGCTTAACACAAAGAATACCAAACATAGTTAATTATTTTGTAAGATAACTGACGAGGGCTTATCACACTCTTAGAGAGGGGGAGGGGGATTCAACTACAGTTGGTGGGGCAGAAAGAGAACAAGTGGTTTTCATTTGTTATATGAGTTAAATTAGGCCTAACATGATAATAGCTCATTCGGACTAATAATTTATTGTTTTTTCAAGGCAAAAAGTAATAAACTAAAACTGTTGTTGGTAAACACAGTCAAACTAGACCCACATAAAAATTAACCATGTGTTCTTACAGTAGGACACATCGGGGCCAAAAGGACGAGAGGCCTAGGTAAGTTTTGCTTACCGAACTGGCAGGGAGAGATGTTCTGAAGGCCACGCGGCGGGCATTCCTCTCGGCCGGGACAGTAGCACTTGTTGTCCGGTTTGATGTCTCCGGTCTGAAATACGTCATCGTCCGGAGTGTAGTAGCCGGAGGTGATGCCTCCCTCGTAGACCTGTGGACAAGTAAATGTTACCGATTCAGTTTAACTTTTACCTAAGTTTTGGCTATTAACTTAGCCTTTTTTGAAATCAAGAGGTTTTTAGTTTCCGTCTATCTCTTCTTCCTCATTTTTATAAGAACCTAAATGAACCTTCCTCATTTTTCATCATCCGCCATCTTGTAGATACTATCGATAAATATGTTTTCATAGAATAACAAAACAATCGATCATAAATAGAATGGAATCGGATGTTGAGTTCTGCCCAGCAAACGATATATCGAAATTTGACTATTGGTTGATTGTTCTATATTATTTTTAAAAAATGAGATGATAAATCGTCTGCTATGGAAATGAATGGCAGAAGATCAGATTTGAAACTCATACCACATTTTCTAGTGGGCAAACAGCTATCACGCTATCACTGTAAAGAAGGAGTTACAATAGCTCCTTAAGATAGGCTTAATTACAGAGATGGTAGTTGATTACCTCATAGCGGTGTCGGAGGGGCCAGACTCTACACAAGTCCTTGTCATAGACGTTGACCACGTCAGATCCAGTGATGGCACGAGGCGGAAACAGAGACCCTGCGAAATAAGATAACTAGTCAAGTACAGTGTAAAAAATAACTGCTCAGAGTAGTAGTAGTGCCTACCAATTAAGTAGAATCTGTTCACAATATTTATGGCTAACAATGCCTCCCAGCTGTATGTGACTTGTTAGTATTCAATTGAACCATCAAGGATTCGCATAGATTTGTGGTTAGGAATCTACGAGTTTCCACTAATATTGATACATTCCTTCTTTAAATAAATAAAACAACCAATACAGACATAACCTTTTAAAGGTTTTGTGTTTTGTTGACGTATTGCAGACGAAAATGTTTTTGTTTACAAGAACACCGAGGAATATTAACTCTGACGCACAGGCATGGAGTATCAAAATGAAATGTACATGTAGCCATAATGTATTATTATTCGCCTTCGTCAACAGCTAAATTTAGATGAATGGCGCGACTTGCCAACACAATTTACATTTACTTAGTGATACCTTAAGGAATATATAAACAAACTTTTGAATTTTCCAGGCTATGATCGTCGTCCGCGCGGCCACATTTACCAAAGCAACAAGCGAAAACAATGGACATATAGGTCCCAGTCCGTGCATTTAACTAATATTTATTGTGGCATTTGGCATACGGACGACCTAGGCCACGTCATTTGATTCGAGCTGTACCTTCAGAGGCGTTGATGTTGTTGCAAGGGGCGTCCTCCCAGAAGGGCAGATGGTCGAGGCCGTTCAGCTTGTCCAGGAGGCCGAAGTACTCCATGCCGCGGTGGCCGGTGTTGATGGTCGAGACTTCGTCCAGAGTGCCGTTCCTCTGCAAAAAATATGATAAAACTGTAACGACGTTCAAAGAGTTTTCTTTCAAAAACATTTCCAAGCCATCTGGCCCTTCATACAGAGCGGCCAGATGTAATTTAATACCATTTCTCTTCCAAGTTTATTCAACTTGTCGACGATGCTTTCGCTAACCGAAGAGTGAGGCAGAGAGCTTTTTAAAAATACAGGTAAACACGAAAAACTTGAACTTGTTTAATATATTTTGTCGTTAATTGATAGTTATTTACATCCTTTACTTTATAGGTTTGTTTTGAAAACGTCCAGGTGCAGAATGTCCGGGTATTAAAAATATATGAACACTCTAACCTACACTAAACTAAACCACTTGAAACCTAACCCAACCCAACCTGGACGTTCTGCATCTGGACGTTTTGAAACGTCACTGCTTTATGAACACCCTGTAATAATAACAAACTGAAGCCCACACTCACCCCCAGTAGAAGTCCCATCTTCCGGGGCGGCCGCTTCCCCCTCGGGTAGAACCTATTGGCCAGTGACGTCAGCTGGTCGTCGTAGCCGAAGACGAGTTCCTCAGCCGAGACGGCCTTGAAGGGGGTCATCCCGCCCATGAACCGCAGGAAGACGGAGAGGGAGGTCTGGACGAACCGACCCAGCTGGTTACTGCCGGACGTCAGCGTCTGCGAACGGTTACAGACTGTTAACCCTTTTAGTGCCAGGATCTCGTAGCGAGATCCTGTCTCTAACTGCATAGAATGCCAGGATCTCGTAGCGAGACGTTTACATTTTTATACATATAAACTATATTTTTTTTCGTTTTTACTGGCTGGAATTTGTGCCAAATGCCTTTCTACAAATAAATCTTTCGTTTCATGCGACTTTTCTCCTGAACTGTCTTTATGGTTAGCTGAAATGATATAATGAAATGCAAACAGCTGTTGGCAGACAAATAACCATGCATTACTTATGGCGGTGATGCAACTTCGTTTGTGTAATTTTTAGGCTATGTTTTTGTTTTACCTATAGGGTTATAATTGAAATATAGTTTGTATTTTGTTATTGTGGGTCTTTTTAAATGTTAAATGATGTATCTAGTGTAAATCTGGAATAGGAATACTGTTTTAAGTAGGTTGCTTAGTGACGTTGTTCAACTCTGCATTGTTGCAAGGTTAACGTTTTATTTTGTTAATTCATAACCTATCACAGTAAATAGATGTTTTATACATGATTTTTACTTGTTTTTTACGTAGTTTCACATAAAACTAATAAAAATTGCATCAGAGTAAAACCTAAATATGTTTTTTGGTGTAAACATAAAAAATTAGTATTATGCAAAAATTTTTTAAATTTACTAACATTTACTTTTACCAGAAACTTGAAATTTGTCTTTCTTCTTGTCATTTATAAATAATAGAAGTATTTAGAAACAAATAAAAAAAATATTTGTTAAAAAAATGTTAATAAATACATTTTTGGTGATTTTTTTCCCAAGCCCTTACATTTTTGCTAAAAAGGCCTGGCACTTCTTGCAGGTAACAATGAAAAAATGTCTGGCACTTCTTGCACCTACATTAAATTTTTTTCCGGCACTAAAAGGGTTTTAAAGAAGGTTAGAAATGGATACAGACGGTTAAAATGGTTACAAATGGATACAAACACGATTACAGACGGTAACAAATGGATACAGACACGGCTACAGAAGGTTACAAATGGATACAGACGGTTACAAGTAGTTATAGAAGGTTACAAGTGGTTACAAACAGTTACAAGTGGTTATAGAAGGTAAATATGGTTACAGACGGTTAGAAACGGCTGCAGACGGTTACAAATGGTCACAGACGGCTACAAATGGTTACAAACGGTAATAAATGGTTAGAGACAGTTATAAATGGCTACAGACGGTTACAATTGGTTATAGAAGGTTAACAATGGCTGCAGACGGTTACAAATGGATACAGACGGTTACAAATAGTTACAGACGGTTACATTAAATTACTACAGACGGTTACAAACGGTTACAGACGGTTGAAAATGTTTATTGACTGTTATAAACGGTTACAGACGGTTAAAGACGATTACAAGTAGTTACATACGGTTACAAATGGTTACAGACAGTTACAAATGGAAACAGACGGTTACAAATGGAGATTGGCTTTTACTAATGGTTACAGACGGTTACAAGTGGTTACATAGGGTTGAAAATGGTTACAGGAGATTACAAATGGTTACAGAAGGTTACAAATGGCTACATACGGTTTCAGACGGTTACAAGTGGATACATACGGTTACAAATGGATACATACGGTTACAAATGGAGCCAGGCTTTTACTAATGGTTACAGGCGGTTACAAGTGGTTACATACGGTTGAAAATGGTTACATGCGATTACAAATGGTTACAGAAGGTTGCAAATGGATACAGATGGTCACAAATAGTTACAGACGGTTACAAACGGCTACAGACGGTTAAAAATGATAAAATACGGTTACAGGTGGCTAAAGACGGTTGAAAATGATTACATACGATTACAAATGGTTACACACGTTTAAAAATAATTACAGACGGTTACAAATGGTTACGGATGACTGAAATTGTAGGGTTGGTTAGGGATTGACGGGAGAGAAAGGGTAGGGGAAAAAGAAAAGAGGGCATGAAACAATCCAGCAGCTTACTTCCGGAAGCTAGTGTTACAGAATGGCTACATACGGTTACAAATGGCAACAGACGGTTACAAATGGTTACGGATGCTAAAATGGGTAGGGAGGTTAGGGATTGAAAGAAGAGAAAGAGAGAAGAGGCATGAAATAATCCAGCTGCTTACTTCCTGATACCAGCGTCTGCGGATGGTTGCAGACGGTTAAACATACGGTCACAAATGGTTACGGTCAACTATATGGATGGTTATGGATTGATTGGAGGGCAAGAGAAGAAGAAAGAGAAAGAAAAGGTAAGATAAGCATGAAATTATCAAAATCATAATCTATATAATCTATATCAAAATCTATAGTCTATAAATCTATCTACTCACCAGTAAAGGGATGTTGGGTACGACTATCCTCAGGTTCTTGTCGACTGACAGTTCTGGCATGAACTCCAAGATCTTCCTGTGTTGGAAGGAGACGGTGCCGTTGTCGTGGAATTTGATGTTGACTTTTTCCATGTCCTCCCTGGAACAATAAGACAACCGTCAACATCTCTATGGCTTGGAGAGTAGAAGTAAATCATCAAATGGAATCAGCTAAGTGCTAAGTTCTTAGCATCGTGGCTTAGTTGGAAAAGTACTGAATCATCATTCATCCATATCGTATCGCACTATGTAGTATTTATATATATCAATGGTAGGTAAGTAAATAGGTTATAAGTAGAGATCATTGTAGATCTGTAGATGCAATATAAAAACAACAGATAGGCCTACTACAGATGAGGTTTGGTGTAGTACAGCTACAAAAGACTCGAAAAAGTTGGAATTATGGTAAATTAATATCGTAATTTAGCAAACAGTTACTAACTGCATCTGAATTGTAAGGAGTAAAACATCATTACAGACTTGAATAGGTCACGTCAAATAAATAGGCTCAGTCCGACCATAAGGCTATTGTCAATTCGGCTTAGGGGCCGAATTGCCACCTAATTTGAATAGGTCCTAAAATTGAATTAGGTCTGTGCCACATAATTTAACTCTCACTGTACAGATGGCCGTGATCGTGACATACTGTCGATTTATCACTATTATGGTCTCGAATTACAACCTGAGATATAATAGGTTTAATGGACCATTAGGCCTGATTGGCTGATGACACCTTGACCTTGGCGACACAGATGATTGTCGACGGTCATATAACAGCTGATAATCAGCTGATTGTCCATCAAGAGGCGGAATATCATCCCGGTAAAGACCGGAAAGACCATGGAGTAATAGATCGGTAATGAAATGGAGATGGCTCTTGCAATATTAAAAGGATTCTCTTCCTAGCTGATAATTATGATTACAATTGGCTTTGGATGGTAAAATTCGTCATTTAGAAATTTAGTAACTCCAGTAAAATAAATCAAATTCTGCATACCACTGTGAGTGTAAAGAGTTTCAGACATTTTGTTTCCTTTTGAAAAGAAAACGTCATTGACTATTCAGACAGACAGAAACTAGGTTTAAATAGGGATAACCAAAATTGTCATAATATTCATGTTAGCTACCAGAATTAGAAATAGTTTTTATAAACGACGTTCAATTGAAATTTAGCTATCTCTTTGGTTGAACTTGGTGATAAGCTTTTACGTAAAC
Source organism: Flexamia atlantica (assembly GCA_035578135.1). Classification (NCBI taxonomy): domain Eukaryota; kingdom Metazoa; phylum Arthropoda; class Insecta; order Hemiptera; family Cicadellidae; genus Flexamia; species Flexamia atlantica. The sequence goes on along the minus strand of JAQJVK010000065.1, from coordinate 1,761,953 downwards.
ACACTGAATAGAACAATGTGAACTTTTACAAGGCGAAAAATGCTGCGATTCTGAGGAGTTAATGGTACGAATCAAGTGACATGGTTCTAGCTGACCGTACGAATAATGTAAAAATTAATATTAGTTTCACGGACTGCCTGGGCCAAGTTATTTAAGTCGGACTGTAGCGTGGACTTTGGACTCTGATAATTCAAAATTCGCGGAGTGTCACGCATCTTACCAAAATTTGCCTTAGAGACCCTAAGTAGGCCTATGTCAGGAAAAAAATCGCAGAATTAACAGCCAGAAATCTCTTAAGAGTTTTCTTGAGAGTTAAAAATGAATATCTGGGGACCGAGCTTCGCTCGGGGGAAAGCAGTGACGTTTTGAAATACATATGTTCATATTGCTCCCCACACTGACAATTAGCTTTGTAATTGGATTTACTGAGGTTTAAGTTTTATTCATTGAATTATTCGGTCTTTGTTTTCTAATCGATGCTCTCATTGCTCGTTTCAGTGGCCAAGCGCTGTGACGAATGTTGTATGTCCCAACGGTGCCTTCATGAATTGCTCGACACTGCCATTCGTTAACAGATTATACAATATCACAGAAAATGCAAATTATATGATCTTACGTCACAAATAATTCATTCTATCTATCTATCTTCTATCTATATTATTCATTCTGCAAGCGATTTTTTAAATCAAAATTGTGTGAGTTTGACAGCTCGCTGGATGACAGGAGATGGCTCAAATGAAAGGTCTCGACCCCAGGGGGTCGGGAAAAATAGCAGATTATGTCCAAATATACCAGGAAATGAGAAATAACAAAAAATATCTTCCATTTGAAATGCATTGGGATTGAAAAAATTCATGCATTGCTTTGTTTACATTGAACATGTGGTGCTAATACTTGATTCAAAGCCATATTGGTCAGATGTTGACATTTGGGATTTGTTTCAAAATGCAGCTAACTATGCACGTTCAATGTACTATAACAAAAAATATTTTTAATTTAAGATTTTCTGATTTTATAATAATTAAGGGTTTGAGTTTTCCATAATTTAAAATTATAAAAAGTTAAATACGTTTGTTTAGTTTATGTTATAACGATGCAGATTTAATACCAAATGATCTATACATATACGTAATTGATATACAATTACGTAAGCGAAATTTTTGCGAAGAAATTGTGGGCGTTTGGAGGATGATGGGGGGGGGGGGCTGAAACTGAAGGTCTCCATCTCAGAGACTCGGGGAAAATACTGAAATTGCTTTAAGCTTACTATAAATTGAGAAATAACGTAAAATAGCTGTAATTTAAAAACCATTACGATATGAAAAGGTCTGCTTTGTTTAATTAAAACCAAATGCTAGAAATAATCATAATTTTGTGGATCCAAAAGCCTATTTTCTAAGAACGTATTTTGTACTATCGTAAAGAAAAATTATGCTTAGGGTTATTAGCCCCTTCAAGCCAATAGTAATAATAAATTTCATAAATGATGATACATTTTCTGAGCATCTAAATTTTGAAGTACAAACTGAAGTTTGAGGTGGATTGAGTTGAATAATATCACGGTTTTTTCTGATATGAACCTTTTCCTCATGAAATAAACTTGCTCTTTTGGAGGTCTTTGAGAATTTGCTTATCTCGATTTCATAAATTGTATTTGCGAACTTTAAGAAACATTAAACTGATGATTTAAATTTAGTAAATCTAAATCATAAAATCACCTTCATGTAAACAAATACACGTTGTTGCTTTGATATTAATATTTCTAATTAACCCAAAACACAGCTGTTTACCTGTTTGGGATTTTTAGATGGGGACAATACTCCATGAGCAATCTGTACTCAATTGTATTATCCCTGTTCTATTCTACTGTACTGGCAACGTGCTATAAAAATTTTAATTAGCTTTGTCATGAACAGCTGGATGATTCTTTTGTTTACTTTTTTGTTGTTATTGGCAACTCATATGACCCCATGTTAAAAATTATCAATTTTAAATTTAATTTTTCTAAAAAATTGCGTTTCTACACCAAATTCAACCACGTAGGTGAACTTAAAAATAAAAACTACACATCCATGCAAAATTTTATCAAAATCGTTAGAGCCGTTTTCGAGATAGGATTTATAAATATATATTCATTGCTCATTTAAAGTAATAGGATTTATAAGATTAATAATAGAAACTCGAAATGTATTTTGAGAGCTGTAAAAACAATTGAAGAACTGAAAATGCGACTGTATTTCCGCATCTGAACTTCATTGTTACCGTTACCATGGAAACCGTCAGTAATGCAAATAATAAAGTTGTCAGCTGATACAGTATAAGACTATAATGTCAGCTGTTGAGATCATCTGTTTATAAAATCAGCTGATATCCCACGACGCGACGCGCGACGCAATTCAGTTACTTCCAGTTCTAACCTGAAAACTTACGTGATTGGTGCGATTTCTGACCGAAGCTTTATATCGATAATCGCATTGAAAATATTAGGAACATGTTATAATGGTGTTGTGTAGGTGTTTTATGCGTGCATGTTATTAGTTCAAAGTGGTTGGTTTATAATTTTGTATTAACTGTTGCGAACGAAGAAAATATCGGTCTTGCTTCCAGACTAACTGAATGTTGAAACCGTTAGCAGGTAAGTCTTTCTTCAATGATTTTTTTTATAAATAGAATTTTTTATATTGTTGATTCATTCATTTAAATTTAATTATCCTTTATTGTAAGATCACTGTCATAAGATTTTGCGAGTGATTAGGCTTAGCATTGGGTGGAAAGCTTTGGTTCTTGGTAGTTTGCTATCATATATTTAATTTCGTAAGGCGATTCTTTGCGTCAAAATTGTGGGCGTCTGGAAAGTCGTAGAAAGATGGGAGAGGGCTCAAATTAAAGGTCTCTACTCCGAGATGGCGGGAAAAATAATGAAATGGCTTGAAATTTACCAGAAAACGAGAAATAATGTAAAATATCTGCCATTTAAAAAGCATTGGAATTTAAAAACGTCTGCTTTGTTTACGTAAAACATGTGATACTGATACTTGATTGAAAATCATGTGGTAGGCTAGATATAAATATAAGGTAGATTCGGTTTGCTATGAAGGTATTTTGTACTATAATAAATAAGGATTGTTTGAATTTTCCCTCATTAGGGGCTTTTAGCCCCTTCAAGCCACTAGTTATATTGAGTTCCGTAAGCGAATCGGTCCCCGCGAAATATCTCGAGCCAGGAAAAAGGAAGCAAAGATGATTCATTTTAAAGCTTGTTTGGCCCGAGGACGGTGGGAAAATAATCAGAATCCCAAAAAGTAACTGGCTCTCAGAGGTCCTGTAATTTCCGTGAAGTGTTGTTACACTGATTCTATTTATGTTTTAGAACACCATCTCTGATAACAGTTTGTTTTTGTTGGTTAATTAGAGTGTTCTGTTTTAGGAATTAAATAAAAAGCAGTTTTCAATTGATTGCAATTGTTGCATTTAAAATTCAGCTCAATCTTATTTTTACAGTTGACTGTAATAAAGTCAATGGTTTCACATATTGTAGCAAAGCATCCTACATGCAAAACTTATCAGAACTTTTATAGCATTAGCTATAAGTTGAAAAAAATTAATCCTAGTTTCACAACATGTAGAAACAATTGCTGAATCACATTTTGTATATAATAATTTATGAATAATTTTTTTGTATGTAGTAAAAGGTATGTAGCTTATGCTAAATGTTACATGTAGCATGTTTGGCTACACAGTGTAAATCCGGCCTTAGTCATCGAAAATGACCTACCGTATTACAGTGGTAATTAAACAAATTACCAAGTGCCTTCAACCATGTGACGCTAACAAGGCTACGGCAACGTCTTGCGTAATATCGCCAGCGTATTGCAGGCGTCGTAAAATCGCTATCCACTGGAAAGGTTTCTGGTACTTGGTAGATACAATTCTTATGCGTTGAAAATAAATACCGGGACGTCTTAAGAATAATGTACTATGTGTAAAACGTTTGCTTGAAAATTTGGCAACCCCCCCTCCCGCTTGTTACCATTCGGCTAGCATATTTGCTTGCTATTTTTTATACAAGTTAAGAATATTTTATATTTTATGGCACTTAATATTCTTACTTCCTATTATCTGTTTTAATATGGATGTAATAATATAGTGGTATCGTGCTAAACGCTATAGTATCAAATATTAAATAGTTAACAGTTCTGTCACTATATAGGCCTACGCCTCACTGATGAAACAGCAATAATTTAGTACATGCATAACATCGTATAACTTTACAAAAAAAATTTATTCAATGTAATAGTTTCCCTGATTTATATAAGCTTTTATATTTTAGAAAAATATTAAATTTGGAAAAAGCTCCAATGTTTTTGTATAATTGGGACAGTTTTGTAATTGATGCCACCAACACACATGTCATCGCAAACCATTTTAAAGCATGCTTATTTTTTCCTGTCTTTGCAGCTAATGTTATTTTATACCACCTTAAATGACCATCCATCCGTAAGCAAAATATGTGTGGCCCATGGCCAATGCTGGATGAAAACAGCAGAGTAAAGGTAGGGGATGGCACTGAAGAGGTTTTGCGAGATTATGTTTCGTCATTACATGTTAATTAAAAGTAAGTTATTTGACTTATTTTAGAAAATTACAATATTGTTCATGACTCTTTGAAATCCAAGTTTTGATAATAGTTTTTTTTTAAGTTACGTAATGTAAAAAATTCAATTATTTTAACAGTTTTATAACATAATCTAATTAAAATATGTATTATATTTATATTGAGACCGAATATAATTTCAGCCAAATTAAGCATTAAAGATGAACGGTACGTCTTATAAGACGCAGGTGTTTTGTTATCTTTCAACCGGATCTTATTAATCTTCGCCAGAGAGGTTGATCCCTTATTACGAGTACCACACGGCAAAAAACAATTAACCTGTTTTTCTCACGGTGTAAACACTTCCTAAAACAATAAAGGAGGAAATCTCGTCTCTTTTCCTCCTTCAATGACGTCTTCTAACGGGTTGATCGTCGTTTAAGCAGTGCATCATTGAGAATCGGCGATCAGCTGATTACAGTGTTTAAACCAGCTGGGCCGCCCCGCGCAACAGCGCCATAGAGTATAATTATAGCACATCCTGTTCTGCATAGAGTATGAATTTGTAAAAAGTGGCGTATGACGTCGGAGCGATTTAGGTGGAATTTAAATTAGTGCTTTCGTGTCTGGTTTTGAGGAATCGCTTTATCGCTTTGGTTCGATCTGGTTTTATAATGATGCGTTTAGGTGGAGATTGGAATTGGAGGAAGTTTCGTACGTATTCTAACTTGTTGAGAGTAAAACTGATCATGTTTCCTTGTTGCGTTTACTTTGCTAGTTCTCTTGTATTTGATTCAAATTTGCTCTTATGGTACCTTCAGCTTTAGCGAATCACAAACACCAATTAGCGAACTTTTGTTTGCTTGTTTAGTGAGGTGGGAAAGAGGAACGTGAAAATCATCAAAACTTGCAAGAAATCCTTTGTATAGTTTTTTTTATTATTTGTTTGTTAAACTAATCAGAATTCAGAATGAATAAGTAAATACACTCTGCGAAGGTAAAATAAAATATAAGATAAACAAATTATTTTGTCATGCGGCACAAACATACCAATATGTCAAAAGCATGATTGAAAATATTAATTACAGCGGCAATCCCTAAACATTTTTTTATAGGGGCAAAAATTAAAATGTTTCTTCTTTATAGCCTTTTGGCATTCTCACAATGAGGTAAGTTATATTCACGTGGTTTTTAGATAATTTTGATACTTCAAGCTAAATTTGGTACATAATCTCTTCGTCTCTGGGGATATTGCCACCATTGTGTATAGATTAATTCGTGATTTAATAAATAAATAATATAACTATCCGAGGTTTTTTTAACGAATCTATTTGAAAATTATTCAAAGGCTTAAATATAATTTTACTGCCTCTGCAGAAGCTACCGTAAGGGATGGAGAAGGCGTTTTGATATTTTAGTTCCACTATGTCGCAAAAAGGATATAGTTTTTTTTTGTTCCAATATTTTTGGTGTATCGATATTTTTGGTCCGATAAATGTCGCCTTAAGAAAACAGGGTTTAGTACACAAATATCAAAGGGTATATTATTTAGACTGTATCAAAGTATTATTTAGACTGTTTTTAGGCGGTAACAATGTGTTCAGCATTTTATTTTGCGTTGTTTGTATTTTTTCAAGTAGGCTAAGATTAGAAAAATCTTTCAGCTTCAAGGTGGAAAACCCCTTGATTATGAAAACAGTTTAATCTCTCTTTGAAACTTAAAATTGTCTCCTTTTTCTCCAGTTTTCTCTCGATTTATCGGAAATATCGACATTTGTCTCCCGATATATCGCACCTATCGATATTGTCGGTTCCGATTCATCGAAAAAGCGATATATCGAAATTTTAAACTTACCATCCCTAGCTATCGTTTGTAAGTCAAGTACAAAGTAAAAGGTCGTTAAAAGAAACGTCTCAATAGAAGGCTCAATTGTTGATGACACCGGCGCTGCGGGGTGCGCCCTGATTGAAAGGCAATTCCATACAATCAGACAATCAGCAATCAGCAATCAGCAATCAGTGGGGAGGTAATCAGACAATCAGCGATTGCCAACCTATCGTTTCGCGACAGAAGAATAAGAAGAAGGTCGGGGTGTTCTGAGAATCCGACCTTCTTCGTTGAGCAACGTCGATTTGAATAGGAATCTCTAAATGTCCTAATATCAGCTGGGGGGTGGGAGATCATGTTAAGGTACATCGGAAAGGATGGAGAAGCATGGTGGACCGAGCTTTGCTTAGTGGACCGTGCTTTGCTTTGCGGATCAAGCTTTACTTGGTGGACCGGGCTTTACTCAGAAACTAGAAATACTCTGTGTAGTTTTCCCGTCATGGTTTTAGCTTGTCTCTTTAATCTTTTTCCACTCTATATGTAGTGAAGTAGCTAAACAACTAAGGGTATTATTATTTTTTTAATTTTCGTTATTATTCCGTAACCAACATAGTAAACACGTAAGATACTACCTATAGTAAACAGAAAATTTAACTTATAAGTGCATGTATAAAATGCAAAATTACATCTTCATTTAACATTTTACAAAATTCGGTAAAAAAATTTGAAATAGGCAAACATATATGTGAACAATTAAGAATTGCTAATTAAAAGTAATATAAGATATTTCGAGATACGCGGCAAATGACGTGGCCCAGGTTGCCCGTAAGCCCAATGGTGAAATTAACAGACTGGACCTTGTTACTTTACTCGGACTATAGCAGATTGTGCTGGATATGCATACCAGTTGTAATCAAGCTGTGAACCTTTCTAACATCGGGACATTTAGAGGTTAAAAATGAAAACAAAATTGGATCATTTGACACGTTTAAAATCGACAAAATAGGCTACTACCTGAAATTTAGGATTCCATGACGCGCCTTCAAAAGCATTGATACATTGATACTCAGCAATGCAGCATTGTTATGCGGTTAGTCGAAGGGGTACTGCAGGGGCCGTCGAAATTGCCGTTGGAGCTTTATTACATGATAATTGAAATGAAAATAGTTGTACTCCTTAAATGAAAATGAGTAATATAAAGCTTCTAGACTCATTTTTAAATGCAATCGTAATAAAATAGGGTTAAGGAAATCCCTTTCTATAATATCTTGGACAAGTTGGTTCCAAAAGTTTTTTCGTCTACACCCTAAAATGTTAAATTAAGCCCCAAATTTGATTAAAAATGTTTATTAGTAAATAAAATAAATAAATATGTAAATATTTTAAGCCCCTCCCTAAAAATTATAGCAAAAAAAAACGGATGTAGGCATATGAATTAAAATATAAGTTTACAAAACGAGGTATATTGTGGTATATATTGATTTTAAACTCTATATGCCACATTTACCATCCGCTTCCTGTAAAGTCGGTACACACATGTATTATTTTCTGCATTTTAAGCGGCCAGTTGGTCGGAAAAATAAATCGTAACACCATTAACCCCTTTTATTTAAGACATAAGTCCAATAAGCTCCGAAATTGAAGAAATCTCTCCCCCACACCAGCGCGCTGCGTTCGTGCTCGTCAAATTTATGCATTTTCCTCCTCCCGTGGTCTCCACTCCCGGATAGCTCCGCACGTCCTTGACCCCGTACACGTGTCGCGAATTGTGGGGGCCTCGGGTGTAATTTGGCGATTTGAATGCAGAATTGTGCCCAGAGGAGGTGCAGCCCGAAGCCGTGAGGTCGACGAAGAGGGCGTTCAGCGCAGAGCAGCCGCTGATAGCCTTGGGGACATGGGGAATAAGCTTCCGTACAGCGTGATGTAGGAAGTGTGATTCTTAAAGAGGCCCCGAGGATTTATTTTGGGTTCCCTTTTTTTGGTCCTCTAGATAAAAAAGGGTTACTTTCGGTGATCAATGCTTGGCCCGCTTTAGAGTCTACCATCTTTTTCCAAGCTCGGTCCACGGGATGAAATTCTTCAGTGAGCAAAGCTCGGCCCACTTTGGCGTCAAACATCTTTTTCAAAGCTCGGTCGTCGAAGTTAAATTATTCAGGAGCAATGCTCGGCCCACTTTGACAGTTGAGCGTATTTTTCCAATGATCGGATCATAAATAGTAGGAGGCTTTATTGTAGAAGAAATCTTGGGATTTCGGTTTCTTTTTCTAAGCACGGTCCTCAAAAAGACACGGATACCTTCTGTGAGCAATGCCCAGCCCCCACAGTTGGCGAATTAGATTTTGGTTCGCTTTTCTATCGGTCCTCAAGAACAGAGGAGTGAACAATGATTATCATCACCTAAGTATCATTTAGTGGAAAACGCTCGGTTCCCTTTAGATTTTTTTACAAAGCTCGGATCTTAAACAGTGACAAATCTGATTGCTGAAGGGACCTCGGGAATTTATTTTGTTGTTTTCTTTTCTAAGCTTGGCCCTCAAGATTAATGGGTTACATTTAATTAGCATCGCTCGACCCCCTTTAGACTTGAATTTTTTCAAATGCTTGGATACTATAAAAAATTGTTTCAATGATCAGTGCTGGACCACGTTATAAGATGGAACTTAATTTTGAAACTTGGTTCTCAGCTGAAATATTTCGTAATAATTTTGTTTCTCAGAATTTTAAACGGGGAGTTTAACAATGCCTTGCCCGCAAAGTTAGAGGGACGTAAATTTCCATTAAGCCCGTATATTTCCTAGATTTATAATTTTGTTTACTTTACATTAATTTAACCGAGCTCGATCCACAAGTACATCTAACTCAACTTTTAAGTAGGGAGCTTAAGTGTTGGGTTAGATTGAAATCTTATTTGAATAATCTATGTGTTATATTTGCTGTTTACTCCGTGTGAAACGATTGTAATAACTATGATCATTTTGATTATATCATTATGGTTATAATCTACGTCGGTTTTAAACACAGGTTAACTTGGAGGTCGGCTGGGGGGGGGCTAACAAAGTAAGCCTTGAGGACAATAGTAGCTTCCCCACTGAGGAAGATTTTGTGAAGGATCATAGGAAGAAACAAGGAAGAATTCGAATTATATCCTGCATAAAATGTATTTTTTTCTTTGATGTCGTATTACCTAATGGGGTTTAACATAGCTCCGATTTTTTCCCGAAGTTCTTATAAACTTTTTGGATGTTGTGAATGTAAAACATTACGTTTTCTTGCGGTTAAAATTAAAAAAGCCTAATATTTATTCTAATCTCGTAATTTACCAAAAAATTAAATTAAAAGCTAAGCATTTTTAGGATATATTTGAAGATTGGTCAAAAGTGTGTTTTTTCAGCATAAGTTTTCCATAAACAGTTTTATGACGATTCGCGGCCTCTTAAAACTCATTCCTCCTTTTAAGAGGGAATCAAATTCTCCTACCTATATTCGGTTCTGGTTACAGCATGGTTGCAACGGTAATCCAACCAGTATTGCGCCGTAAAAAGATACACACCAGATAAGTAGCATAAGTAGTATTATACAAAGCGACTTTATTAAGTGGGAAGCTCCATTCGGCTACAGCTTATCTCTCTATCTTGCGGATTATATTGTCCATCAGGAAAGATTTAAGCCCGATAAAATTGTAAATTTATGTAAACACCGGTGACATCTCGGACTCAAGGTTGTGATGCGTTAGTCGATTGGGAAAAGAATCGACTTTTCAATTCGATTATCCTAAGAATCGATTAAATAATCGTTGTGATCGGTGCGGTGTTATAGCCTATAATCTCATAGCCTATAATTGAAAAATTGTGTTATAGTCTATAAAAAGCAAAATGTGTTTTAGTATATAACGGAAATGTAAAAAGTATGTCATAACCTTTAACATCGCAACTGTATCATAGCAAATAATGAATTTCACAAATTGTTGCATAACCTATAATTTTTAGCAGAAGTGTGTTATAGACTATAATTTCAAAAGTGTGTTATAGCATATAATGGTCGATTTGTGGCATAGTCTAGAAAGAAGATTTTGTTGCATAACATATAATGCCCATTATAGGGTATAACCCATAATCATAATATCGTTATAGGCTATGAAACAGTTTGTAAAAAGCTTTATATGTTATAACACAGTTTTGTTGCATAACCTATAATCATAAAATCCTATGCTGTGTTATAGCCCATAAATTCAAAATTTTATTATAATCTATATTAAGCAAAGTGTGTTATAGTATATAATGAAATACAAGAAAGTGTATCATAGCATATAATAGTGAATTTATGGTATAGCCTAGAAAGACCAGTTTGCTGAATAACATATAATGGGGAGGAGAGGCACGCAGCAAATTATAGACTATACCACAAAATCGCCTTTCTAGACTAAGCAACAAAATCGTATTTATAGGTTATAACAAAAATCGGTTTTATAGGATATGCCACAAATTAAACATTATATACTATAACACACTTTTGAGATTATAGACTATAACACACTTCTGTTAAAACATTATAGGTTATGCAACAAATCTTAAAACTCATTATATATTATGATACAGTTTCAATATTATAGATTATAAAACACTATTCATATTTTCATTATATGCTATAACACAGTTTGCTTTTTATAGACTATAACACGATTTCCACATTATGGGTTATAATACAGTAAGTTATTAGCAATTATATTAGAATTTAACTATTATAGTTTATAAAACAAAACTGTGTTATAGCAAATAATGTTTTTGACAATGTGTTTCATAGCCTATAAAGAAATGTGATTATAGGTTATACCCTTTAATGGGCGTTATATGCTATGCAACAAAATCGTCTTTCTAGGCTATGCCACAAATTGATCGTTATATGCTATGAGATTACAGACTATGAGACGCCACGGTTGTGATCAATATACTTTTTTACTTGTTCCCTCGTCGATTCCCGTGATTCCGTGCAGTTTAGTGATTACACGAATGGCATAAAACTGTTTAGTGGACAATGAACTATTGGGATAAAAATAATACAGAATGTTGTAAAATGGTAGTTATTTAAGGAAAAAATTCAGTTTGTTCGTTAAATCAAAAAGTTATTAGTAATCGCTAACGAATCCAGAGGAACTGTGGAGGTAAGTGTTAAAAAAAATCGGATTTTGAGAATAATATTCGATAAATTTAAACAATTATTTAATCGATTCTTAAAATTATCGACTCGAAAAGAAAATATTTTTGTAATCGATTAGTTTTCTAAAAAGTAATCGACTTATCGATTGTTTTTGTACTCGATTATCGCATTACTAATTCAAGGTTTTTTTCACACGGGAAGAAATTTATTTTACTGTTGGAAAGGTGACATCCATTCGGCTGACTGAGAATGGGGAAATAATAAAAGATGGTCGAGGTGTATTTTATTTTAGACTTCCGGTTTTGTCTGTTTACCGAATCGTGTGTTTGGTAGTGGAGTTTTTTGTCGGATTGGGTTTCACGGGTCAAGAACTGGGGTTAAGGTTTACGAGTTGAGTTTGGTTTCGTGAGGATGTGTGTTTTTTCCGGAAAATTAAAATAATATCATGTTTTGTTTGGTTGTTGAGTAAACTAGGTCTATGTAACTATACAACATGAAGTTTGAACAGATGAAAAGTGTGAATTAAGAGATGTTGATACATGGTAACAAAGTGCCTAAAGTTTCTCAGGAATAAGATGTTTTAAAATGTGAAATGTGTTTTCAAGAAATTACAAAGAGGAGAATTCGTACACTATCTATAAATGAGGGTATTAAAAGACGTTTTAAGCGATAACATTTTTAGTTATAGGTAGGAAAGATATTTCTTAGTTGAAACAGATTGAATTTTTTTATTTGTATATTAAAATTTTATTATGAAACGATGAATTGTAAAGTTGCTCAAATCTAAGTGAATAATTAGACTGCTACGGAATTACTTACCAATAAAACATGCATTACAATCAATAAATAATTTCAAAGGCAATTACCTTATAAATTGGATATTATTTAAAAACAAATTGATTAATTTAATTTACAGAGTAAAGTATCTCAAGGATTTTTAGCATGTAGAGGCGAACCAACGGTTGAATCATGACCTACATGTGAGGTGAAGTGAATGAATCAAATACGAAGTATTCCGGGAATTTTCATCACCTCCCACCAAGGTTAAGCCTTGGTCCATATATTTATTTCGGTCACAAAAAATAGGGACTTAGGCTAGGTTTTGTATATTAAGTTTGTGTCAAATTCACTTATTGATGAAGGAAGTTATGAAACATCTAGTGAATATAACAGCAGACAATTATAAGCGTTTGTATACTTTAACTGACAAATGTAAATATATACTCATTTATAAATAAGGAAAGTCAGTGTAAAGACCCATCCTACAGTTAGTCATTAACCAATTAAAATAATAATTTAAGGGTCGTTGAAAGGAGCTCGGCTGAAGTTTTGCAGGAAATAAAATTTATGAGGGTTAGGCTAAAGGAGAGAGCTCTAAGACGGTCTTATAGTTTCGTCTTTGCCCATAAAATTTGATGTGGGAATATAAATTTCAACGAACAGCTGATTGAACAAACAACCTACAAAAAGTAAATTCATCTTAAAGCTGCCGAGCAGCACGAGTCCACCAGTTGACTATATTATCTTAAAAATCTAAAATTAATCTTCATAACCAAAACCACGGTGGTTGGTAAACCTCATAAGTTTGCAAGCACGCTTAAAACTAAGAAAATATATATACATTCACTGTTACATCAATTATTTCTATTTGTATTAGTTTTGAGTAATTGTTCCTTCAGGTCTGAAATCGCATTCTAAATCATTCAAATCTTGAAATATTTTATCAACTATATCTGTGGCTGATCTTTGTCACACACAGGAATGTTGTTCTGTTACTGTTTGGGAGATCCAAAAACGTGTTATCTCCAAAAGCCTTGGTGATAAGAACCCGGAAATATTCTAAGTAAATATATTAATCTTGTATTTGTCAAGGTCTCCCTGGATCTTGAAGGATTTACATATTTACCGCGCTAGTTCATAAACAAACTCGACTTAGTTTTTAGAGATAAAGACTTTTTGCTTGTAACCAAAGACCACGAGTCATATTTTGCCTCTGAACTTCCTCATCAGAGTGGTTAGCGATTAGTCTGTAAGTAATAAAAAATTGAGAAAATTTTCCTTTTGGATAAAGTTGATTTTAAGTGTATAAAAAGTGTTTTATAGGAAAATTATAATGTTATATGGAAAGTCTATGTTTGATATATCTCTGTAAAGAAAGATATATATTTAGAATAGACTGATAATGTACTGTGACGTTTTGTTTTAATCTATGGTGAGCTTTGTTAGACTTTGAAATACGAACAACTTTTCTTCGTTTGTATTTTCTATTCTATCATTCAAAGATGAACTACCCACATTAAACCGTATCATTATTGAGAAAAAGGTTGCAGCGTATACTTAAAAATTAAGTCCAATATTGGTTGTCATAAAAAAAAAAACAGCAGGAATGAAATTTTCTTCAGACTTTTGTGTGACAGGAATAGCCACAGTTGTAATAAAACAAATCGTGATTTCTTAACAAAATTTAGCGTAGATGATTCCATCAAATAAGTAATGCGACTTGAGTTACGAATACACAACTTTCTTACTTCATAGATTAAAGCACACAATACAACCACCACCTCTCCTTTAAAGTTTTAGTGATCAACAATCAGCTTACAACTATTTACTGAACAAAAATACTGCCGCAATAAAGCAATTAACACGGTTTTGTTCTTAGATTATTCTAAAGTCATACTACTCGTCGGAATATCTTCGTGAAACAAAGAAGGATAACGTTACAAGCCTAACTAATAAAGTACAATCGACGCTGACGCCTTATAATTATCCTCGAAGGTCTCGGCCATTTAACAGTCGTAGTTTGCGTCAGAAGGAACTGGTTTGGCAGTCTCAACAGGACTTGGACGTCATTGTTAACCATTGTAGGTCATTGACCCTGGTTCTGAATAAAATGTTAATTTGTACACTAATGAAAACAATTTATAATGTCGAATTTGGGTTAGGTGGTGCCAACTAAGGAATGTAGATTAGTGAGGCGTTTCTGAAAGACGGTATTTTAAATCAAACTGGAAAATATGTAAAAAAAGGAATTTTGAAAATAACCAGATTTAGAAGTTTGAGAAAAATACGCAATTTAAAAGATACAAAATTTTTAAATAATTACTCATAATGATAAAGTTATGACTTTAATAATAGACCTCTGTACATCTACTGCTACACTTCTATTGTTAAAAATCTCGAAGTTCACAAAAAAACGCAGTGTATGATACTACAGTAGTTAGCCCGGCTATAATACTGTTCTGAACACTTTTCAGTTTTTTGGTGGCTTCTTAAAATAAATGATATGTACATTTGAAGCAGTGATTTCACAGGATAAATTCATTTTCATTCCTCACCTTACATACGACTGAAAACAATGAAATAAAATAAAAATAAGAATACGTAATGTTATAGATCTTTTTATTAGGGTTAGCAGACGACCTGGTTTTCCCCGGACAGTCCGGGTTTTGAGACCTTTGTCCGGTGTCCGGTCCGGGGCTGCTACTTTTTAAAACTTTTTATAAAAATTTTTTTAAAGATGTACGTGAAATCATGCAACATGTTAAGGGAGTCATGACAAATTTACAGATTTTAGAGTTATTGGGAGATGGACGAGGTAAATCTAGCATAAAAACTAAAGTAGGCCATCCTGTGGGAGTGAGACAACAGTAAACCTACTTACAATCTAGTTGTAACCTCTTCTATATACCGACCTCTGTCGCCTGTCGAGAACAGTGATAATAGTGTTTGATTTAGGTTGACTTATCCGATACAAATTTAAGACAAACTAGAGGCTTGAAGGGGCTAATAGCCCCTAAGCATAATCCTTATTTACTACAGTACAAAATATCTTCTTAGAAAATAGGCTTTTGCATCCAAAAAATTATGATTATATCTAGCATTTGGTTTTAAGTAAACAAAGCAGACCTTTTTACATCCCAATGGTTTTAAATGACAGCTATTTTACGTTATTTCTCATTTTATAGTAAGCTTAAAGCAATTTCAGTATTTTCCCCGCGTCCCTGGGATGGAGACCTTCAATTTCAGCCCCCCCCCATCATTCTCCGACCTTCCAAACGCCCACATTTTTGGCGCAAAAATTTCCCGTACGTAATTATATATATATATATGAATCATTTGGTATTAAATCTGCATCGTTATAACATAAAGTAAACAAACGTACTTAACTTTTTATAATTTTATATTATGAAAAAAGTCAAACCCATAATTCTTGTAAAATCGTAAAATCTTAAATTTAAATTTTTATTTGTTATAGTACATTGGACGTGCATAGTTAGCTGCATTTTGAAAAAAATCCCACATGTCAACATCTAGCATGTGGCTTTGAATCAAGCATTAGCACCACATGTTTAATGTAAACAAAGCAGACGTTTTTCAATCTTTTCAATCCCAATGCATTTTAAATGGAAGATATTTTTCGTTTATTTCTCATTTTCTGGTGAATTTGGACATAATCTGATATTTTTCCCGACCCCCTGGGACCGAGTTCTTTAATTTGAGCCCTCTCCCATCATCCTGCGAGCTGTCAAACTCTCACAATTTTGATTGAACAAAATCGCTTACAGAATTAATAATATAGACAATAACGAAAACAAGAGTAATACCAACATCTATACAATAATATTAGAAGGTTAAAACGAAAACAAGAGTTAACCTACAAACCCACCGTCTGTAACACACGCACGCTCGGCCAAGTTGGATAATTACCAGTTGCACAAGGGATACGTGCTATCAACAACAGGGGATCTGACACACCACCTTGTGGCACACCCTGTGAATGGTCCGTGTCAAAGACGTGGCCGGTCGTCCATAAGACTAATGGTGATTGTAGCAGTGTTCTTCGATGGACTGGGTCAACCATGGACTGGTCGACTATTGGGACTGCACTAAAGTGGGTACCGACTAAATTTAATAATCGTGTTAAGTCGGTTTTTAGGACAGGTTTTGCCATATTGTAGTGCGGAATATATTTTTTATTTTATCGGTATCGATTGGGTTTATGGGTGGTTCGACGGCTTAAATGTGGTCGTCATGTAATTGATGGATATTGATTTGGAGGTTTCAAACAGTGTGGGCCTGATTATCACTGGATTATGTTGCACTCCTGAGATGCTACCCATTGCAGATTATTGACTACTAGGTTAAAACATTTCGAAAAAACATAGAAATAGGTTGTTTCCTTTGAAATAATGTAATTCCAATTAATATTAGTTTTAGCTCAATCCTTCTAGAAATTATAATTGTGGTTTAGTTAACTTACATTGAAAATAAATATTTCTTGCATTAATTTATGGATGTAATTGGAAAACTTCAAAGGCATAGTTATATTCAAACGTATTCATAAGTCTATGTAAACATCTTAGAGGTCTGAATAATATTACATTTTAATGTATTCCGAACCCATTAATTTATTAAAACAATTTACCTCGTTATATATGGTTGCTTCAATTTTTAAATAGCCAATGAAATTTTAATAAACGCTCCATGTGAATTGCAATTAAAACAAATTGAATTGCAGCGTTGATAAGGAAATTTGCAATTCAGCCTACATATAATGCTCCCAGCTTATATTTATATTTTCTCATATTTATTCTTTTTTTCGGTTAAAGTTGATCGTTTACCTGATGACAACTCTCGTTTTTTTCTTCGGCTTAACTCGATCATTTGACTAACGACGTCGTTCGGCGCATTTTAAACGAGGTCGCTTTTGTGCACGTATTTATCCGCGGATAACCAATAAGGAAAAAACGAGCGAAATTCCTGAGTAAATTGCTGATCCGTCGACCGCTAAGGCAGGTGTTCGCTAGTACGTCGCAGCCGCCGCGCCGTAGAAGGGCGTGAGATGAGGTATTGACGTCAGAAAACAAACTGTAGAACCACAATCTAGATCGAGATCGTACAGCGATGACGTATAAGCGAATGAGGATGCGATTGGCGATGCGATGTATCGATTTTATTCGGTACTTATCGTAAACACCTTTATCGAGTCGAACGATACCGAGTCTTCTTAAAAACGGCTGATAAATTCTTGAAACGCAAGAAGAGGTATTGCTTGACGCGAATTGTTTTTTTCAGGAATTTGCAGGCTCTTGCAATGTAATTTTTTTCTATCAGATAGTCGAAGTAGATTTATTAAGTAGGTTTTAATGTTAAAGAAAACTATTGGCTCGAAGGGGCTAAAAGCCCCTAATGAGGGAAAATTCAAACAATCCTTATTTATTTTACTACAAAATTCCTTCATAGCAAACTGATGATATTGATATCTAGCCTACCACATGGTTTTCAATCAAATATCAGCATCACATGTTTTATGTAAGCAAAGCAGACGTTTTTTTAGATCCCAATGCATTTTAACTGGCAGATATTTTACGTTATTTCTCGTTTTCTGGTGAATTTTAAGCAATTTCATTATTTTTCCCACCATCACGGACTAATTTAATTTGAGCCCTCTCCTATCTTTCTACGACTTGCCAGACGACTACAATTTTGATGCAAAGCATCGCCTTACGAAATGTTAAAGTAAATTGGATGGATAAAGTTAAATTGTAAACATTTTTAGGAATAATATAAAAAATAAAACAATGAATTCTAATCTGGATGTTAAGAGTTGAAATTAAACTCAACAACGGAGGTTTTAGTTTTAGTTGCTGTTTTTAATGGAAGGCATGGGAAAATAATTTTAATCCTGAGGGCATAAAACATCAAATAACTAAACACTTCGCTGTGTTTTTTTATAGAGAAATGTTAATTACAGCCAATGAACCTTTTTTTTTAGAATGTTAGGGTCAGTTTATGTACAGAAGATGACTACAGACAAATCCTTCACACCACGTCACCAAACAATATCGCGTATCATAAACCAACTTTTCACTACCGACTAGTGACCAGTCGATTACTTTCAAACATCGAGTAGTCGTTCACGCTAGGCGATTGTTAAACGCATCTAAAATCGACAAGTCTATTTTAAACTAGTCGAACGAGCAAAATCCACCAAAAAGCCCGTTTTAATCGGTTAATTTTACGACTGCTCGGTTAAAAAATAAAACAATCGACTAAAGAAAACCAAATAGCTGACCGACTAACCGATAAAACCACTAATCGATTAATTGACGTAGTGAATGAAAAACAAAAACAAAAGCGGCCCCAGAGCACCGCCTTGTATCACGCCTCTGTGGACAATGCAACGCTAATCACATCTAACGCTACGCGACACTGACCTACATTGCGGTGCAACGGCCTTGCCTATCATACTGCTGCACCCACACTTCCATGCATCTATAGGTCAACCAGCTATAGGTCCATGCATCTGCAGGTCTATAGGTTACTTTAGTTCGTTCTCGGTGTCACACCGCGTGCTGCACTCACACGTAAATGCATCTATAGATCAACCAGCTGTAGGTCCATGCATCTGTAGGTCAACCAGCTATTATTGGGAGCACGAAATAAGGCGGGCGACAAAAACGGGAAACTCATCAAATCGTCTGAAAACCCTCAGCTGAAATGACTGAATGAAATGTTTTGTGGAACTGTCAAAAAGTTTGTTTACGATTTTTACTGCCTTTACGTGTAAATTTGAATAACTGGCACCAATTCTCAAGGCCCTCGCCGTCCATAAGCCCAATGCAAAAATTAACATTAGTCTTATGGACGGCGTGGGCCTCAGGAATCGGCGCCAGTTATTCTTTAACGTATGATTATGTGTTTAATTAACTAACAAAAAATAATAAACAATCATTTTGTCAGCACCGCACTCACTCACCCGCCTTACTTAGTTATTGCTCCCAATAATAATCGAGTTCATGAAATTTAAATGAATCAGTAAGTTAATTAATCAAAGATTCAATTAATTTAAATTGTTTTGCAGAATTTGTAATAAAATTTCGATTAATTAGTTCATAAAACCACTGACCAGGACGTGTTATTCATGAAATTAAGGGCTAATGCAGCTAGCTAATAATTAATATGGACCTACACATGCATCTATAGGTCAACAACTTAACAAAGAGTCTTCTGCCAGTCGGTGTTACTTTAGTTAGGTTTCAGTGTATCAGGGCGTGTAATTTAGCCAACGGAGAAGAAGATATGACGATATGGTTGGCCTCTAAGACCTCTCCAAGATTACAAGGCCTACAGGTTTTGCATTTAACATGTCTTATTGTTTGGACATCACACCATCCGTTTGGACTTTTTGTATTATGTAGACTGTTAATTAATTTGTTTTTGTTCGTTAGCTGCCAACGTTTGTGTTAAGATTTGCTGAGGTTAATTTTATTCTGATAATTAATATTCTGGATGTATGAAATTATAATTTTTTTAAATGAACATAATACAAATTATTTTATTTATCAACCGTTCCCTTTGGCCGTAGATGTTCGCTAATAAACAATTACACGCAGTTTTCAAAGACTCAAGGAATCCCACGAGAGCAGTTTGAAGGTTCTTTTCCAAGTTGTCGACCTATGTGAGGCCACATTTCTTGTTGTCAACGTGTCGAGAAAAATCTTCTCCTGTCAAGTGGGGAATGGAAGGCTGAAGATACCTCGAAACAATAAAACCACATTTTACAGTGCATTTACTTCATCTTGCTCAGATCTACAAGAGAGCTCAATGCTGTAACGTCTTCGCTTATCAAAATGTGCGTTGTTCCTACACGTCAATCCGGGCATTCGTTGGTATTTTAAGGTCATGTAGGTAATGTAAAGGAAAAGTTTATTCAATCAGGTGCAATTGAAAGTGTTTGAAGAGCTTCCTTGAACAAAGGACTGGAATTCGCTGAGAAAAATGTTTCTCGAACAATTAAGAGCAAAGAAAATTCTATTCTTGGACAGTACATACAACTGCCATTGCAGCCTTACCATACCTTTAATCTCACCTGACATGCTAAGGTTGTAGTGTGTGTTAGCAGGTCAATGAGTAGTAGGGTCTTATCAAGAAAACGTCTGTTTAATTAAGTATGTAAAGTTAAGTGTTGTTGGAAGTTACCTTGAGACATTGTAACCTCCCAGTTGATGTGGCTTCTACATAACCTTGCAACTTGCTTTTACATGGATCTGACGTAAGGGTCATTGTGTTTTACTTGTTCTTAGTCGGTTGTCTTAATATGGTAGAATTAATACAACTATGAAGCGCAGGAAGAGGGAAATTTCACTTACCTTTTACCAGCGACAGACATGTCCTCACGTAAACAAACGAAAATCAAGTTTAGTTCGCTGGATCCCGCCAAGTACGTCTTTGGCTAGAGCATTTTATTTTTTTTTATTTACCACGACGTAATTTTGCATGGTTTTTGTTGTATATTGTTCTAAAAGTTTATTTACCGTCCAAAAGATAGTGAAACTGACACCATAAATTATCGGAGATTTCGGAATACCTCGTGTGCTTCTGTCTGCCTTCGTGAGGTTGGCGAAAATATATGAACTACCTTTCCTCTCCCATTTCATAGTTGTAATAATTCTAGTATATTTATGTGTGTGACGTAAAAAATTGGACTTATTTCCTTGGCCAAGTGTACAATACTACCCATTAATCCGGTTTGTGTCCTTAGTAATCCTAAATGCTTAAAGACATTTATGCTCGACGTTGCACTTTGGAGAGCTTCAACTTGATTTAAAACAGCTGATGCCTTACCACTATTTATAGGGCATCAGCTGTTTAAGTGAGTTCCGAGCTAGCAATTGTATGACGCGGTGTAAGTGGCGTATGGAGTATTGAATGTTTGTCAAGCTTGTTTACCTAAGAAGAAAATACATTTTAAGTGCTTTCTTTGGAAGGTTTTAAAAAGCTTTTTAAATAAAAGCTATTTGCGTTGTCGGATGCGCAAAAAGATGAGTAAATAAATTAAACATAATCTAAAAATAACTCTACACCAATTAATCGATGTTGACTTATCTATACGAAAGATAAAACTTTTTTTACATTAGAGCTATTTTCATCGTTGGATGCGTAATTGAGTGAGTAAATAAGTTAAGTAAAATCTAAAAATAACTTAAGTTGATGTTGACTGATTTTAAATGTATCTAATGTATCAACTAATGTATCAAATGTATTTATATAAAAGATAACTACGAGCAAATGGTAGAAAGTGTGTCTGAAAACGAGTACAAGAGACGTAATACCGAAAGATTTACCGACTGAACAAAAATATTGTCGTTAAATTGGAAATTTACCCGCCCGTCCAACCGTCCCAAACAGCTTCTTAGGCATTACCACAACAAATTGAACAAAGATCCAATAAGATAAGGTTAATTTTGTAAGAGGGTTAGGCTTAAACGTGTTCTCCAATAGACAACAAACGGTTAACAACAAATCTGTGTTCACCGTAAGCGAGTAACTATATTTACATGATTACAGTACGAATCAAATAACTTGGCAAAGGCCGACCGTAAGCCGGATGTTAAAAACAACATTAGTCTTATGGGCGGATTGGAACATGTGATTTGAATTACATGATCTGTTAGAGAAAGAGAGAATTACAGTTCTAGTGAAATAACGTGGCCCGCAGTCCGTCCATAAGAATAATCTTTATTTTAGGATTACGGACGGGCTGGGCCACGTTTTTTGACTCGGTCTGTACAGGGGTGTCGCTCTGAGAGGTGAAAGGGGGAGCCTTCCCCCCCTAGAATTTGAAAATCTAAAAGTTGGGAATTTCTAGCCAGCTAGTTTTACTGAAATTGAAAGTAAATTACGTCAATTCAGTTTAAACTAAAACTTTATTTTTGTATAGTTTGCAGTAATTTTTCAACCAAATTTAAATAACTATAATGCTCTAATCCTACTCCAACAATAATAAAATTTCCCTACCCTAACTACTCAGCTCTTGAATTCCCAACTATCTTTTTGGTAAATCAACCTGCAGTACAACTGTCAAAGTAAATATAATTTTAGTGTAAATAAATATCATTTAAGTGCTGTAATATTGTGTTCTACAAGGTATTCATTTTTTAACAAGCTTCAATTCCAAAGTATGAAGATCACGCACAGAGGGCTCATAACACTTTAAGCATCCAGTTATTACGCATGGTATTTTGAAATACCAAAGTTCCCAACCCTAAGGTCTTTAAGGGGGTATAATCAAAAATAATTTTTCTGACTAATTTGCGTGTTTGAATTGAATGATTCCAATAGGGAAATTCAGATTCAAGAGTTGGGAAATTCAAGGTTAACAATTACGATTGGAAAAATCAGGTGACCCCCCCCCCCCTAGAAACTTTAGGTGTAACGCCACTGGGGCTGTGTGCACCAGCCGCTAGAGCGAGAGGGAGAAAGTCATTGTTTACAAACAATCCCAACAGCTCAGCCTTCCGAGCGTGTCAACGTTCTGGCAAGGTTTGTTGTGAGATTTTCCTCATCTGTCGTTAGAGGCGATGCGATATCGTGGTCCATTCGATATTTTAGAACGATATAG
The DNA here is from genome assembly GCA_035578135.1 of Flexamia atlantica. NCBI lineage: Eukaryota > Metazoa > Arthropoda > Insecta > Hemiptera > Cicadellidae > Flexamia > Flexamia atlantica. The sequence goes on along the minus strand of JAQJVK010000065.1, from coordinate 1,738,973 downwards.
AATCGTAATAATTATATCGTTTTTGATGCAGTATTGAAAGTAAACTCTATTTTCCTCCACCTACTAACTATAATCGTCTTTTAGTCCCTGGAATAGAATACTAAAGTACTAGTTTATACTCCATGGGATTTACTTACTTACTTTTAGTCCCACGGGACTAAAGGTAATCTCATAAGAAATATATGGGAAGAAATCCGGCAACACCGCGGTGGACAGTGAGAAAATATGGCAACACTGTCGATTTTAATTTGCTTCTCTATGTTGAAGAGAGTGTCACAGCATCCTAGCGTCCGTTTCCGTTGTCTACAGGACAGCGTATCCATTTTGAGTTTGCTGTAGTTTAGGCTGTATTCCTGCATATTTGTGAACAAATAAGTTAGGCCTAGAGTATTTTTAAAGAAGAGTGTGAATAAAATGTTAAAATTAAAGCCTAAATACATTGCATTATTCATTTACATAGGCTATGTGATTGTAATGCAGTTTGTTGAAGCAAAGGATCATCTGAAGGTAAAGTTACAGTGTTATACCTAGTTATTGTTAATGGTGTAGGTGGAGGAAAAATGTTGTGTGCATCACGGGACTAAAGTACTTTTTCTCCCTCGGGAGAAAAAGTTGCACTTTAGTTCCTAGATGCACAAATAACTATTACCTTAGGGATAAAATGAGTGAAGTATCGGCACAAGATGTAATGGAGTAGCGCTGTAGATGCAAAACAATTTATTGTGATATGATTGCTATTCGACTGAAATACGATTTAGTAGTACTTTTTTCCGAAAATACGACCTCCAAGCGCTCAAAACTGAAACCAGAGTTAAACACGTTTCCAATGTCTAGAGTCAACTTAATTGTACACAATTGCTTTTGAATGTTTGCAAACATTTACGTCATGCTTGGGCACTACACAGCTATTGTATTTGGTTTAAAAAGCAATTGTCATTGATTACCTGTTTATTTAGTTGAAAATGGAGTTTCAATGCTATTGTTTGTAGAAAAGTTTATTCCTTCAAATTAAGAAATTAAAATATGCGTATTAAAAATTTTTTTTAAGTACCAACAATTATGCGGTGGCAACCTTAGTGCGGTGGATACCTTAGTATCTGTGTTGTGATACCTTATTAATGGTGATTGGAGCACGTTAATGCTTTTAATTTTGAAGCTATTTCTTTTATTTCTTTAAGATGAGAGAATGTTTTGACATATGTGTACATTTTACTCTTATACCAGGTTATCGAAACGAGTAAAATATCGAAACTTCCGATACTTTATATCGGATCCAAAATAACGATACTTTCTGACATCGATAAAATCGCAGTCTCTAGTCGTTACTCAGTTGACGATTGTTGTCGCGAAATTTTTCCTCATCCGATATATCTTATCATTCGGTTGCGAGGCATTTTAAAGGAGGTCCCCGTCTTCGGGCACGTATGGGGCGTTTAAATCCTAATGACGTGTAAACTGGCGGTCGGATAATCTTAATTGCGTCTGGCCGATCCTTGACTTATCTAAAGGATGTTGACATCCCCACCCACCTAGTTTTCCTCTAAACAAACCAATACGGCTGAAGATAAGGAGCAGAGTGTATGGTCCTGATTAACCACTTTCATTAATTCGTTGGCTGAAAAGATAAACAGACTATAAATAACTCTGATAGCATTTTGAATCAAAATGAATAATCTTAGTTTGGCCATACAGCTTAAGAGGGGGTTCCAATAACGAAAAATATCTTCATTCTACCTGCTCCTTACCTAAGGCCAATGTTAACTTTTGATATACCTTTCGCTATAGTAAAAATAAAAATTGCAAAAATCAAGAAAATGAGAATTTTGTTTTTAAACTTTACTGATTTTGATACCAAATTTAAGTATATAATTTCATACTCTTTCAAATTAGCTCTAAATCATCTATTCTATTGTGGTTGAGTGGTTAAGGCAGTACCGAATTTGAAAGTTGACATTGGCCTTACGGGAGGAGGAGATAGAAATGCGATATTTTTTCGTGATTGGAGCCCCTTCTTAAAACAACCAACAACCAGCTGCCATTGGTTGTTGGGCTATTAATTAACAGTCCTGTCTAAGGATCGTGCCAACCTTAGTCAGTAACAAGGCTACAAGATCGCGCCACTATCGTCACGATCATCACACTCATCCTTCACTCATATTCAGGGTAACGTCGTACATGAGGTACCTGTCTCAAAAAAGAATGAATGAAAAAAAAAATAGTTTAGAAGCTCGTAGCTGCACGACGTAAGTCGCATCAAACGTCCTGGACAACAAAATTTAAAACTGGTTGGGTGTAACGCCAGGATTCACGTAAATTTTTACTGGCTACGTGTTTGACTTTCAGAGTGCGAACTACAGGGAAGCTGTTGCCGGAAAAGCAGCCTTCTACGGATTAATTTACGTCACGCGACTTCCGGTGGCGCCTTTAGTTTAATAGTGGCGAATTAGTTTTCTCGAACAGCTGTTGGTGCAGGAAATGATAGATCTGAAAATGAATTACAACAGCTGTAGCTTGCTCGTATCAATATAAAGCTATTAGCTTTTTTGTAGCTTTTTCATGTTAGGCTGGATCAGGTTAATACAGCTAGAAGAAAATTTTTGTTTTAGTCTGTATATAGCCTAAATATCTTCAGCATTATTGCAACCAATTAGATGATCCAAAGTCGTGCAGACTGAGTAAAATTGAAAATGAGTTTCAGTAAATTTTGGATAAAGGATAGATAAGTTAACATGTGCAGCATTATAATAGGGCGTATTAGTTAAGATAATCATCTAATAAAATCTTGTAATAGAAACTAAAATCAATCGCACACTATCAACTAATGCCCCCTGAATATGTCGAACTAATAACGAAACTAGCTCATATTCTTATACTACTTGTCTTTCCTTCAGCCAAGCTCGCCCTTATCACTTCCTTTCCTTCAGCCAAGCTCGCCATTATCATTTCCTTTCCTTCAGCCAAGCTCGCCTTTATCACTTCCTTTCATTCAGCCAAGCTCGCCCTGTTCACTTCCTTTCCTTCAGCCAAGCTCGCCCTGTTCACTTCCTTTCCTTCAGCCAAGCTCGCCTGTTCACTTCCTTTCCTTCAGCCAAGCTCGCCCTTATCACTTCCATTCCTTCAGCCAAGATCACCCTGTTCACTTCCTTTCCTTCAGCCAAGCTCGCCTGTTCACTTCCTTTCCTTCAGCCAAGCTCACCATTATCATTTCCTTTCCTTCAGCCAAGCTCACAATTATCACTTCCTTTCCTTCAGCCAAGCTCACCATTATCATTTCCTTTCCTTCAGCCAAGCTCACCATTATCATTTCCTTTCCTTCAGCCAAGCTCACCATTATCATTTCCTTTCCTTCAGCCAAGCTCACCATTATCATTTCCTTTCCTTCAGCCAAGCTCACCATTATCATTTCCTTTCCTTCAGCCAAGCTCACCATTATCATTTCCTTTCCTTCAGCCAAGCTCGCCCTTATCACTTTCTTTCCTTAAGCCAAGCTCGCCCTCCTCACTTCACATACATGTTGTCTTCCCTTCAGCCAAGCTCGCTCTTATCACTTTCTTTCCTTCAGCAAAGCTCACCCCTCAGTTTAAACATCAGTACCGAATCACGTCCCCAGTTACGGCTGGAACGTGGAATCCCCAGAACAATTTCTCCGTCGTCTCGACGCGTTTCCTCCTTTCCCCACTGTAATCGTTGCTTCCTCCACGACAGTTCAGACCGCGGAAACGCGGTTAACGCGGTTATTTTTGGATTGTGGTTACCATTGTCATCGGTTCATCTCTGAGAACCCTCTTAAAAGCTGAACTTACCTTTCTTGTTTAGGTTGTAAGGAAAAACTATTCCAGGTAGCATTTAGATACATTTAGATACATTAGTTGAAATGGCGACCTACCCAGGTAGGTATTTTAAGCCAAGTATGAATGACAGATGAGTGAAGGATGATTGTGGCGCGATCTTGTAGTCTTGTTACTGACTAAGGCCGACATATTCCTTAGACAGGACTGTTAATTAATAGCCCAACAGCCAATGGCAACTAAGGGACCTACATTTTTACGTGGGATCCGAACCACGATTTCGCCTCGGTTAACAATTTACGAACTGGTCTAATTATGAGGATGGTCCCATGAACGAGTACTCAATAGTGCGGACGTTAATCCCCACTAAGGAACACCGCGTCCACAAGCCATCGCTCATAACTATCCACAATTCGTGACCTCCAAGTAGCTGGATTACAGGACACGCCACCGTCCCAGTCTAATGATGTTTTCTTTACTTTTCCCAACTCTTTATCGGTGCATTTGATCAGAATGTTGTATGAATGTCCCGGTAGCATTCTTTGATGAATGCGAATTGCCTAGTCTAACAGGTGCTCAGTTCAGTTCGTTTGCTTATCATTCCAGAAAACAATGTAAAAGATTAATTTTTTGGGGGGATTTTGTATGGTACACTCAGGCGTACAAAATGACATATTTTTCAAAGATGTGACACTTATAGTACGAAAAAACTATTTTCCGACAACAAGGACTTTTTTTTGAAATTTATTTGGTGTTTGGTTTGAGACATTCATTATCAAAAACGATTCCCTAATGTAGGCTAAGTAGGTTAAACTGTAAGTAGGTTAAATTTTTACAACCGTAATTTTTTAACGGATGGTCCTTTTTGAATGCGGTTTGCGGCATTCTTCTTTGCTTAAAAAGCTCTTTAAAATTATATAAAAAATGATAAAAATTAAAATGATAAAAATTGTTTGTATTCAAAGAAATTGGTATTTATTTGAATCTTTGAACAGCTGCCATTTTGTACTGGGTCAACCTTTTTGAGTGCGGTTTGCGGCGTTGTATTCTACAAAAATAGACCTTTAATTTGATGTGCATATCAACCTATGCTTACATTTAAGATTTTCTCCTGACTCCTGGCGGGCCGTCCCCCTGAGGAGGTAGCGGATCACTGGATATGTGTTAAGATAGATTTATATGCCTTATAACTTGATTCCAAGTTTTGTAGGTCTACGTTTATTATTTTTCAAAATATTAAGCCGTACCCAGACTTTTCAATCACCCTGTATAGGAAAAAGCACTATTAATACTAAACAAACCCGGTCGGTTGCACATTTTTCTCATGTTTTGATTGTTGCACAAGGAGAAATGTCTGTGATGTATTAATTTCTCTTGGTATTCAGTAGTGATGAAAATAAAACAAACATTTACCGACCCATTGGTTTCCCTCCATTTTTTCCCGCCAATAAACCACCGGTCTCTCGCTCAATGACGTCATCGGTCGAATAAACTCTCGACGTCAAAAACAAAAACAATCAAACAATGACGAACACAGAGGAATGAGGATGTGAGTGAGAAAAACCCACCATAGAGTATACTTGATCGCCTTGTTAGGCACAGAGTATAAAAAGATAATGAGAATTACGGGTTCTGAGAAGCACTCTGACGCCCCCTCTGGAGGAAACACTGTAAAAAGTTACGTAACATATAACATCGTTAATCATGCAAATTCTACAGCTTACTCTTTCATTAACATGAAAAACGACCTCTAATTTCTGTAGCTTAGCGGGTATTTTTCCGTCAGTTTTCTTTAAGGAAAGCAAGAGGCCTTACGTGTGAAGATATAACGTGATTAGAAGAAGATCAGTAGTTAAGGTTTTATACATTGAGTTACCTAGTTATGAAGTTATATAGTTATATAGTTTTTGTGTTTGAATGCAAAACTGTCTTTTATTTTGCTTTTCTTGTTTTAGATCTAAATTTATCGAGTTTTTCATGAGCCCTAAAATTTTAGCTGGACTTTATCTTTTTTTAACCCTACTGTGCATTGCATCACATAACTAAAAATTATGGAGGGATAGCCTTAATTCAAATAAAAATGAATGAATCAATTTTATAGATATCATGGAGAAGTTCAATTAATACATAATCGTTCAATGCATAAAGTGAAAATAAAAAATATAATAATAAAAGGAAATAGAAACAAAATTTATGCATTCAATTAAAAAATAGATTTTAATAAAAAAACAAGGAATCTGCTCTCGTAATTTATAAACGAAAAAAAATTCTGCCAAAAATTATTCTAAAAATTGAGCTCTTAAAATCTATATATATATTGAAACTGAAACAACCAAATGACTTAGTTATTAATTCTAACATCAAATGATTTTGTTTTATTTCAGTACTCCGGTCTTACTAAAAGTCAAACATGATTGGTTTGCCCTTCCAAATATAAATTGGTAAAATAAATTACATTTACAACCACAGTAAATAACGAGCAATTTATCTTTGTCCTATCAGGAAACCGAAAACAACTTGTCAAAGTCAAAGACAACGCGTCGGTGGTAATAAGGAATCTAAATTATAAGTTCATTTACAGAATGGCCTTTCGCGGCAAATCGACCTTGGACTATCGATCATCGATGGTCAAGATCAAAGACAACCGAATGAAAATATCGAACGTGTGAGGATCTTTGACATTTCAGATGAGGCGATTATAGTTTGCCATGAAGAAATTTAATCGATGCGGGAGCTAATTAAGATGGAAGGATAAGGGTGTATTTTTAGCCTCATGGTTAGCGGTAGGCTGTTGAAAGGCTATGATTTCGCCTCTCACAGGAGAAAATATATCAGTAAATATTTTTGGGTCGTTTTCTCAACAGGCGTTTCATAATTTTGTCTTAAAGCTGCTAATAAATAAAACATTCAGTAATGGTTTGATTGACGCATCGTTTTATGGTGCAATAAATACAACAGAATTCATGCAAATGGAAATTTCACTTGTCTTTTGCCTACGGCAGGCATGTTCCTCACGTAAAACAACTGAAAAACAACGAGTATGGCTCTCAAGATCCCACTATATACTTTGTTTGAAATTCATTGTTGGTGATGGTGATTTTATATTTTGATTAGGATTTTTGCGGACATTTGCCATCACTGATTAGTAAACAAGTTTGGTGAAACTTGTTTTTTACTAATCAGTGATGGCAAATGTCCGCAAAAATTCTCACTATATATTTTGTTGATTGGAGCATTTTTTTTGTGTCAAGACATCGTTTCTTATTGGGAGAATAATCTGAGTTGTTGTTTGAATCTTGTTTTAAAAGTTTATTGATTGTCGGCTCGACAGTGACACTTTTGACTATTGAATTATACTGTAGAGCGCCGATTATCCGAACGTCGGTCATCCGAACCGTCGGTTAACCGAACGCCGTAATAATTCATATTTTGAACATGACTCTCAAGCAATTCAAATTCGCGCGCCAAAAAAGTGCCGGGCCTGAAGCAAAAACCAATTTTGGACTTTTTCTCTAAATAAAAAGTATACATTGTACTATATCTATGTATGATAAATTGTTCTTTAATAATTTATACCCATGTATTCTGATAAATTTCATAATAAAATTACGTGAATAATTATTGTTTTATCATTTTTTAGCCTTTTACTAGTAAGAATTACGTTACATATATAATTTTACAATTTTGTCTTTTCATGTTCGATTATCCGAATATTCAGTTATCTGAACACCCCTTGTCCCCAATTAGTTTGGATAATCGGCGCTCTACTGTAGTCAATTATAGAGATTTCGTAATGTATCGTGTGTTTTCGTCTGCCTTTGTGAGTTTGGTCTGTCGTTGGTGAGTGATATGTATATAAAAATTGCCCTCCCTCTCCTGCATAATAATTGTATTAATTATATCGTAATTAACTGATTCCAAGCTATTGCAGATGAGGTAATAGCGAATAATATATTCAATTAGATGTGCTGGTATGTTTGGCAATTGGCTATACCTTTGATTATAAATAATTAATAGACCTCCCATTCTTATGGCCCAGCTGTAGCTAGTTCTGGGTGACCCAGAGCATAGTTTGATTAATTACTATCAGAGGGTGCTTCTGTCAACTCCTTATTTTAGCTACTGTACTTACTTTAAAATATTGTACTCTCCAATTCAAAAATCAATAATTAATTTACAATCCGTTTGTTTTCTGTGTCAAAAAATGATATATTAGGTACCTCTCTCAATACAAAAATTAATAAACATTATAGTACACTCTGTTTGTGATTCACAGTAACTAAGCCTAGGTTAACTTCTTTTAAGCCTGGGTCACTCAAAACCTGGTACACATTTTATAATGCGATGAAAGGTCTGGTTTAGATTCAAAGTCAAT